>JBBBWG010006958.1:0-25825 GCA_037176905.1 Azolla pinnata | reverse complement strand
CTTCTTACACCTTCACCACCACCATCACCAAACACCTTCTTACACCTTCACCATCACCATCACCATCACCATCACCAAACACCTTCTTACACCTTCACCACCACCATCACCAACAGCTTCTTCTTACACCTTCACCACCACCATCACCAAACACCTTCTTACACCTTCACCATCACCATCACCATCACCATCACCAAACACCTTCTTACACCTTCACCACCACCATCACCAACAGCTTCTTCTTACACCTTCACCACCACCATCACCAAACACCTTCTTACACCTTCACCATCACCATCACCATCACCATCACCATCACCAAACACCTTCTTACACCTTCACCACCACCATCACCAACAGCTTCTTACACCTTCATCACCACCAGCACCATCACCATCACCAACCACCTTCTTAAACCTTCACAATTACCATCACCATCACCAAACACCTTTTTCCACCACCATCAACGCCATCACCATCACCAGACACAGGCTCTCCAGTGCAGATCGATCGCCCCACTTGCGACTTCCATGCCAAACTGCCACTACATCTAGGTCAGCATCTCTGCATCCGACCCAACCATTTCGCTGAGCTCTATCTGTGCAGGCAGAGGCCCCTTCCGAGAGGGACTAGCAGTGTGACTCCACAGTCAGCATCTCCCATAGCTTTGATGATCATACAGCTCCGTCTGCATCCCGCCCATCTTTCTGCAGAAGCTGCCCTGTCAGAAATCTGCAGAATCTAATGAAAACAATCATTAAATCTCCAGCGAAAATCTCACATCAAACGGATCCGTGGCGCAATGGTAGCGCGTCTGACTCCAGATCAGAAGGTTGCGTGTTCGATTCACGTCGGGTTCAATTACTCTTTCCTGCTCATTCTTTTCTCTCTTTTCTTTCTTCCTTGAAGAAGGAAGGAAGAAAGAAGAAGTAAAGAAGAAAATGCAAAAATTTCACATGGTCAATCATCTGCTATTGTGGCTGCTGGGATTCGAGCCCAGGTCTCCACGGCCACAACGTGGAATTCTCACCACTAAACTACAGCCACAAGAGTGGGAGCTTTGTTCATCAAATATATAAAGATTTAATATATCGCCCAAGAGACATGAAATCCAAATGCAAGGCTGAAAAGATCTGTAAATAACAGTGAAAATTTTGCAATCAAAGAGAAAAAGATCAAAAGTATTGCCCAAAAGACATGAGATCCAAAGGCAAGGCTGAAAGGATCTGTAAATAGCAGTGAAAATGGGCATCAAATTCATGCGAACGTTACAGCCTGAAAAACAAATGCCCAAAAAGACCAAATCCAAATGCGAGGCTTCCGTTGCATCCCATTTTGTACCAGCTCAAAAAACCTGTAAATAGCAGTAAAAATGGGCATCAAATTTATGCAAACGTACACCATGAAAAACAAATGCCCAAAAAGACCAAATCCAAATGCGAGGCTTCTGTTGCATCCCATTTTGTACCAGCTCAAAAAACCTGTAAATAGCAGTAAAAATGGGCATCAAATTTATGCAAACGTACACCATGAAAAACAAATGCCCAAAAAGACCAAATCCAAATGCGAGGCTTCTGCTGCATCAGCTGACAAGATCTGTAAATGGTAGTGAGATTGGGCTGAGCAATCAAAATCTGTTCAGCAAACAAGCCTATGTATGTATAAATGCGAGGCTTCTGCTGCATCAGCTGACAAGATCTGTAAATGGTAGTGAGATTGGGCTGAGCAATCAAAATCTGTTCAGCAAACAAGCCTATGTATGTATAAATGCGAGGCTTCTGCTGCATCAGCTGACAAGATCTGTAAATGGTAGTGAGATTGGGCTGAGGAATCAAAATCTGTTCAGCAAACAAGCCTATGTATGTATATGTGTGTAGGGAAATGAGCCAGCTTATAAAGCGTGAGAGACATCCACACACATGCGCTGCCGCAGCAATCGCTTGTTGTTGCCCATTCTGCAGTAGAGTTTAGCTAGCTAGCACACACAAACAGAGACCATAAAAAACAGTGATGAAAACAGAAAAAAGAAACGCACCAGATGCAAGCTTCAGCTGCATCCTACATGATATCCAAAAAGATCTGTGTGTGTGTGTGTGTAGTGGTGAAAAGAAGGGGGTGAGAAATAGGAAGCAAATCAATGCATGTCATACATACACCGCCGCAGCA
Organism: Azolla pinnata; assembly: GCA_037176905.1. Classification (NCBI taxonomy): domain Eukaryota; kingdom Viridiplantae; phylum Streptophyta; class Polypodiopsida; order Salviniales; family Salviniaceae; genus Azolla; species Azolla pinnata. Next base: position 23,659 of record JBBBWG010006958.1, on the reverse strand, counting down.
CTTGTTGCCCATTCTGGCCTTTTAGTAGCGAGCTAGCACACGGAGATGAGAAAAAAACAAGAAACTAAATGCAAGCTTCAGCCCACAAGATCTTTGTATACATATGTGTGTGTGTGTGTGTGTGTGTGTGTGTGTGTGTGTGTGTGTGTAAAGCAAGCTTCAGCTGCATCCTATGTCCAAAAAAGATCTGTATAATGTATAGAATGGTGAGAAAAAAAAGGCAGAGAAATGGGCAGCAAATCAATACATGCCATACATACACCCTCGCATCGCTTGTTGCCCATTCTGGCCTTTTGGTAGAGCTAGCAAAGACAGGAAAACCAAAGAAACAACAAAAGACTAAATGCAAGCTTCAGCCAAAAGGATCTATATATCAGCAAAAAGAAAAAGAGGTCAAGAAAATGGGCAGCGAATCGATACCAGCCTACGATCCAGCATAGATGTGAGACATCAACACATACGCGGCGGCATCGCTTCTGTCCACGCATATCGCTCGCTCGAAGGCCCGCTCCGCGAGCTCCATGTTCCCGATGCTTCGACATGAGCTCAGAACGGTGTGCCAAACCGCTGCAGAGCTGGGATCATCATCGCGCATCGCCGCCGTTGCCATCGTCATCACCGCCTCGCTGAGCTCACCTGCACAACACATCCGATCGATCATTGCAGTATGGTGCTTGGGCACCGGCACGATCCCAAACTCTCGGCTCATCGCGTCGAAGTACATCTGGCCCTCGTGCGAAAGCCCAGCCCTTCTGCATGCGTCGAGAACGATCACAAATGTCACCGAGCTTGGTTTCACGCCTTCGCCCACCATCCGTTCGAAGAGCTGGAACACGCTCCCGGCCTCCCCGACATGACTATACCCCGACATTAGTATGGTCCATGTGATCAAGTCTCGGTGCTGTAACCTCTCGAACACGTTCCATGCCAGCGAAGGGAAGCCGCATTTCGCATACATATCCACCAGCGAGGTGCCGAGGAATGCGCAGCTTTCCGCCAGCAGCCCTGCTCGCTCGACGTCGGTGTGAATCTCTTGGCCTTTGCCGATCGCCCCTACGCTTCCACAAGCTTTCAAGATGTGAGCGAATGTCCCTTCATCGGGGGCCATACCTTCGGATCGCATTCTCTCGAAGCATTCCATGGCTTCCTCGCCATGGCCCCGTTCGACATATAGAGCTAGTACTGCGGCCCACGATGTTGCATCCTTCGTTGGAAGCTGATCGAAAGCTCCCCGAGCTTCTTGGAGCGATCCACATTTTCCATACATATCGATCAAGCTCGCTCCCAGCGCAGCGTCGGTTGTCAGCCACCCTTGTTCCAGGATCTCTCCGTGTATACGCCTCCCTTTCTCTACGGCTCCCATGCACCCACAAGCTTTCAAGCTGCTCATGTGTGTGAGAGAATCGGGAAGAATGCAGTTGAGCTTCATCTCGTCGAAGCTCTCTAAGACCCTTCCGCATCGCCCACCTCCGACGTATCCGCCGATCAATGCATTCCATGAGATCACATCTCGAACCACGAGCCTGTCGAAATTCTCCTGCGATTTGGAAACCATGCCGAATTTCGCATACATGTCGACCAATGCGCTTCTCACGATGCTTTCTTCTGTGCGAGATCCACTCTTTTCTACGAGACGATGGAGTTCTTCCCCTTTGTCTATGGATACAGCATCGCCGCAAGCCTTCAAGCCACAAACAACTGTGATGGCATCAGGAGACACGCCCTCAAATTGCATCTGTTCGAAACATGTCAGTGCTTCTTTGCCACATCCATTCTCAGTGTATCCCATTATCAATGCGGTCCATGTTGCAGCATCATGAACCTGAACCCTATCGAACACTTCTTGTGCCTTCCTAACCAGACCACATTTCATGTACATGTCGACCAATGCCGTGGTGATATTTGCTTCTACATCGAGAACATCGTCGCTTTCCAGCACAGCATGCACTTCTTTACCTCTCTCTATGGCTCGTAAGCTATTGCAGGCATTCAAGCTTAAAACATATACTACAGAATCAGGAATGATGCATTCGGATCGCATCTGCTCAACGCACTGGATAGATTCTTTCCAATGGCTGTGTTCGACATATCCAGCTATAAGCGAAGTCCATAATACAACATCACGATCCGTAAATCTGTCGAATACTTCTTGTGCTTTGTTTAGGGAGCCACACTTGCCATACAGATTGATCAGACTGCTTCCAAGCTCAAGATTTCCTTGAAGAAAACCCCTTCTTTCGACCTCACAATGCATCGCTTCGAACTCAAGTACCGAATCTGAGCTGCCACATGCTTTGAAGATGCTTACAAATGTGACTCTATCGGGGAAGACACGATCAGATTGCATCTTTTCGAAGCAGCCCAATGCTTCTTCGGGTTTTCCATTCTCGACATAGCCAACGATTAACGAAGTCCAGGAGATCGCATCTCTCACACGTAACTTATCGAAAACCTGTCTGGCTTTTTCCATTGAACCACATTTTGCATACGTATCGATCAAAGTGGTAGCCAATGAGATATCTTGATGAAGAAAACCACGGGAATCACACTCGACATGTACACTGAGGCTTGTTCTCATGTCCCTTAACTTTGTACAAGCCTTAAGCAATGCGACGAATGTATGGACATTCGGATGAGCAGAAGAAGAGGCATCATCATTCCTCATCATCTTGTATAGGTCCAATGTCTTCTGTGGTTGATCACAGTTGTTATAACCTGACAACAGGAAATTCCATGACAACTCATTGCGAATGGCTAACCGATCGAATACATAGAGAGCATCGAGCATATATCCAACTTTTACAAGCAAAGGAACCAGACAGTTTCCCAATGCAGTATCACATTCGAACCCACTGATGCATATGCACTCGTAGAGTCTCAAAGCACGGAATCTGTTCCTATCTTTCCTGCATTCGCACAGAAGCTTTGCAAAGTCCTCAACCGAAGGGCAAGCGGGAAGGAGAAGGAGAGAGAGGCCATCTTTGAAATGCGGATGCATCTCTCATGTGCACGAGCACACACCATTTCGTTTCCTTTTCCTCTTCTTGACCAGAGGGTAGCACGCCATAGCTAGAATGGCGAGGCCTCAAGGGCACACATTGCAGGGAAAGAAGCCTCTTTCTCCTTCCTCGTGATCGGAGAACAACGGGCGTGGCATTCCATGGCAAGATTAACAAGGCTGTGCGACCATCATCCTCTTTTGATCTTGTGGGCGATTTCCTCTTGATCCGAGCTCCTCCTTGTTCACTTGTGGGCGATTTCTGTTGCGAGTAATTTCTCTCTGAAACGATTTCTTTCTGATTCTTCTGGTCTTTGTGAGCGATTCCGGCTCCGAACGATTTCTTTCTGAATTCTTCTCGTCTTTGTGGGCGATTTGTGGGCAAATCCTTTCTTCTCTTTGTGGGCGATTTGTGGGCAAATCCTTTCTTCTCTTTGTGGGCGATTTCTTGGTTCAAATTGTGGGCGATTTGTGGGCGATTTCTTAGTTCAAATCTGAATCATCACTTCATTACAAACCATGTCATTACAATCCATGTCAAGACTAAACCCTAAACCCTAAAACCTCGACCTAAACCTCGAACCCTAATAGAAACCCTAATCCCACGGAGTATCGAAAGAGAAAAGCCATGTTAAACTGTATCTTCCAAAGCTGAATATGGCCCATGAGGCAAAGCGGACAACGATGTTTTCGTATCCAATCTGTCATGAAAGCATGCTGACAGATGATCGCATGTCGATTATGATCGTCAAATGTTTCGGCAGAAATGTAGCTTTCGATCCTCGCGCTTCATTTTCTGATGAACGAGCCCCCATAAATCAGCTGATTATACTTGGCCCAATGGTGTGAACAATACAGTATAGAGGCAAGTGAACGGTTATGATCGTAACATTCGGTAACTCTTACAAAGTAAATATCATTATTACAATCCTCATGTGCGAAGGATGTCTATTGCCAATCAAAGTTCTCTCGAATAGAAACGGTAGCAATGTCGTTTACATGTGTAGTATATCATTACGCGTATAGTGTGCGTGCTACGTATTTTAAAAATATTTAGTAAAGAATTTACATATACTCAGAATACATGCTTTATCATATCGTTGTTAAATTCGTTAAATATTTATGCGGATTTACAGATAATTAAACCTACATATCACTAACATTTTTCGGGCTCCATTTATTAGCATTAATGGATTATAAAATCTCAACCTATAGAAAATTAAATTAAAAATTTAAGTTTATAAAATGGCTGCTACTCACTTTCAAGAGCCCAAGTAAACATTGTTTTTACTATTTATAAAACTTTTTTCTTTTTTAAAAGACATTTCAAAACGTTAAATACATGTATAGAATATGCCTAAATGCTATAATAAGTATAAAAGTTACATGTTTTTTAACAACCCAGAGCAGTGGGATGGACTATATTGTGGCTGCTCTAACTATATCTCTTGGGTTTGCCAACTCACATTGCCTAATTTATCCGAATATATGTCTCGTGGTATGAAGTGCTTTTAAAAGCCAAGCATCTGTAAACGTCTTTTAACTCTTTGATTCTTCATTGTTATTTTAGTCCCCTGAAAAGCAAGTGTGAAAAACAAAAGACAATATGGTCTAGGGTAATGTTATTTATCGTCAAACTTCTTATTCTCGCAACCTATAACTTGATATGCTTTATGTTACATCAGGATGTCGATTTGATTTATTGTGTTGATTATAGCCTTTAATCGGGTATTTGTTGTACATATGGTTTGTAGCCAATATGATGGTTTTTGTTCACTAATCGAAGTATATATTCATTGGTAAAAAGTCTAAAAAAGGATGCTCAGTTCGAGAGGTCATACGAGCAGATGCAAGCCTTGCTGGCACAATCTTTGGATCTTGCTCATTGTCATTATCGTGTTACTTATCGTATGACCCCGAAAACTTGCTTTTGAATCCGTTCACAGTCCTCAGCCCAGCCCGCTTCCTTTCTGTCAAGCTTTCGCCTCTTTCACAGATGAATCGGACTTCACTGCAATCAACGACAATACCTAAACTAGATGTATTGTATGGGTGCAATTATGAGAATGCTCGGCATTTGTACCATCAGGCTTTACTCTAATTGCTATGTTGAGCCTTTGATTAATTTAACAGACGATATATCAGCGCAATTTAGATTTGATATTATATGGAAAGATCTCGTGGTTTGGGGTTTAGGGTTTAGGGTTTAGGGTTCTCTCATATTTCTCTCAATAGCAACAGCCCATTTGTAATACTTGCACTCTAATTGCTATTTTTTTTTCAAAGAAGAAAACCCATTGATCAGTCAAGAAGAATACAAGAGAAAACCAAAATAAACTCAGTAAATAATTATCTATCGACTTACAATTACCATCGCCAAAGGTAGATATCTATCTATAATGGCAGCTTAAAAGACGAACATGGTTTACCTTGACATAAAACAAAAATCGGCCAATGCTTCCACCGCTGCAGAACAGTAGATCGTTTAAGCATCACAATAACATATGTATTACCCACTATAGCATCGTATTGGCCTTTTGATATGGACAAGCTGCAACCAGTTCAACTGTGGGAATCTCCTTTTACTTGAATACCACCATCACCATCATCATCATCATCATCATCATCATCATCACCAACAACAACAACATCATCACCATCATCATCACCACCACCACATCATCATCATCACCACCATCATCATCACACCATCATCCTCATCATCAACAACAACGTCACCACCACCACCACCATCACCATCACCATCATCAACATATTCTTCTTCTCTTTGCTACAACCATCACCATCATGGCACCACCACTACCAACCAGTACAACCACCATCATCATCTTCTTCTTCCTCTTCACAACCATCGCCACCATCATCATCTTCTTCTTCTTCCTCTTCACAACCATCACCATCATCACACCACCATCACCATCATCACACCACCATCACCATCATCACCATCATCACCATCATCACCATCACCACCATCACCATCATCACGCATCGCCACAATCATCATCATCACCGTCACCACTGTCACCATCATCACCACCATCACCATTGCCACTATCACCACCATCAGCATCATCACCATCACCACCATCAGCATCATCACCACCATTAGCATCATCACCATCATCACCATCAGCATCATCGCCACTATCACCACCATCAGCATCATCACCATCACCACCATCACCACCATTAGCATCATCACCATCACACCATCAACATCATCACCACCATCAGCATCATCACCATCACACCATCAACATCATCACCACCATCGCCACCATCGCGAGTCGCGACCATCACGATCGCCACCATCGCCACCATCACCACCATCACCACCATCACCACCATCGCCACCATAAGCATCAGCATCATCAGCATCATCAGCACCATCAGCATCATCAGCACCATCAGCATCATCACCACCATCAGCATCATCACCACCATCAGCATCATCACCACCACCATCATCACCATTATCACCAGTACCACCACCATCACCATCATCACCAGTACCACCATCATCACCAGTACCACCATCATCACCATCATCACCATCCACCACCATCACCACCATCACCACCATCACCACCATCATCACCATCCACCACCATCACCATCATCACCATCACCACCATCACCACCATCATCATCATCACCATCGTCACCATCACCATCACCGCCATCGCCATCGCCATCGCCACTGTGAGCTCCATCATCATTCATCAGGGTCAAATCCCCCGGTCTTCTTTGCTGTCTGAATTTGTTCAGCAGAAAAGCTCTGCGGGTCTGTCTGTACTGCAAGCGCTCAGATGTTCGTGCTCAAGATTCACGTCTTGGACAGCCGAGATGGTGCAGGAGGAGGAGGAGGAGGAGGAGAAGGCAAGATGAAGGAGGTGCTGAGGAGTAGCGCAGACGATGGACACGGTCATGGTCATGGCGATGCCGCCAGAATGGAAGCAGAAGAAGCAGAAGAAGAAGGACAAGAACAAGAACAAGAAGAACAAGGCCGAAAAACCCCTGTATCTGCGTTTGCGGCAGCATCGGAAGAGACCACACGAGGAATCACCCATCTCTTTCGCAATGTCTCGGCCTCAGCCCACTCCAGCGGCCCTTTACCGGTCAGTATTTCCATCTCCGCCCTCTCTCTTTTTCTCTTGCATTTCTCAGGGTTGTTGTGTATATTTCGCTCGAAGACTGCGTCTTTTTATGCCCTACATTTTACACCTGAATGGGGATTGCGCCGATCTTTAAACAAATTCAAGATCAGTCCTTTCTCTGCATTCTGGGGTGTCTTGTATCTCGATCAATCATATGTGCTATGTATGAAGTTCCATTTGTTGCTTAAATCTGGACATTCTTTCTCTGGTTGTTGTATGTAATTCACTCGAAAACCGTGTCTTTTATGCCGGGACATTTTGCATCTGAATGGAGATTTTTCATATCTCTAACCAATTCAAAATCATCCCATTCCGGGATGTCTTGTATGTCAGTCAATCCTATGTGGTTTGTTCGAGATACCATTTGTTGCTTAAATCTGCACCTTTTTTCTCCCTTCGACATATACATTTGTGGATCTTTGTATGTCAAGGAAACCCTAGACCCTTTTCCTGAAACTACTCCGTCGTCGAGCTCCTTTAGACATGGATGCATGATTATAGAAAAGAAATGTCAAAACGTTGTGAATGTTTTAACAAGGCTTACAAAAACGTGTCTTAAATTTCGAGGTTTCAAGTTTAAGGTGAGCATTTGACATCTTCATCGAATTACTCCTTCATCAAATTCATTTAGACATGGATTCTTGGTCCTAAGAAAAGAAATGTCAAAACTTTGTTCACGTTCTAGAGGGACTTACAAAAACGTGTCTTAAATTTCAAAGTTTCGAGTTTAAGCAGCATGTGAGCATTTGACCATCTTTCAGTTATGAGCTATGGCAAAGAAGGGTTTTGATAGAACCTTACAGACATCGAATAGATATTTTGATTATATACATACCAATGGGGAATGCAAGATGTCACCAGGTTTACTAAAGAGCTCAGTTATCCTAAAGCATAACCAGTGATTTTTCTAATGCCTACAGAGCAATTTCACTCAGCTTCTTCATGAAATTTTTTGAATCATAGAGACATCCCAATCTGAACCATATATTTAAGAAAAATAACAATTATTCCATGCATCTGGCGTGCTCAAACTGACTTGATTCTTCATTCTGATCTGTCAAATTTGTTAGTGAAATTTTTGAGAGAACCAAGACAAACGAAGCAGTTACATCAACCATAGCGAAAGAAAAAAACTTGTTGCTCAGGAGCATGGGGCAGCATTCTAGTTCTTGTATTGACTTCAACCATGTCTTCCAGATTCTGTTGTTGTTCTGCTCCCCTATCCGTCTTGCTAATCAAAACCGCTGAAAGGTCTAGTTTATTTCATTCCACATCACTCGTCACGTGCAACCTCAATTTATCTCACCATGATCGACAATTTTACTAAGTATGTCCGTTTCTTATCTTCTGTTCTAGCTCAGAAAAATCAATATATGGCTAAGGACCATTCCTCCTTGCTCTTTTGACTGTCTTGGCTGGGAGCTGCATGTTCTTGTAACACAGAATAGAATGAAAAAGACACTGTGTCACCTGCTTTGTATGGTTCTGGTATGTATCATCTGTTCAACCAGATGGGATTTTCGGTTACAAAAGGCTGTCGTCGGGTAACCATTACCCTTTGTGTGTCTGTGATTCCAATGTTATAACTATAATGAAGTACTATCCTCAGCAATTCATCTAATTGAATGACAGGTTTCATACATTTTGCTTCAGCTTTGATATATTGAATCTGAAATCATGGTTTCTTTTGGAGAGTCATTACCCATATAAATCTTGACCGATAATTGGTCTTGATGTTACTGCAGCCTGAACGAAGTGAGCACTTGTGCATACTTGCTATCCCAAGTCATATGAAGAATGCTGAGTTTTACCAATTCATGGGACCTTATCTGCAGAATGTGAAGGAAGTAAGATTTGTCAGGTGAGTTTTTGATGCCTGTTCTGTTTTTATTTGAATCGAAACAGTGAAGTAAAGGAAATGTCCAATGGATTTTATTTTATTTTGCACTAGGAATGACTTCGCGAGTGACAGATACAGCACACTAATGAAATTTGACAGCCAGAGTTCAGCTGACAGTTTCTATAAAAACTATAACGGGAAGCCATTTTCCTCCTGCCAGGTTTTGTCTCTTTTATAACATGCAGAAACTTGTCATAATGTTCTTGTGAGAATGGAGCTTTTTGTGTCAGATAAGTTCTCTTTTTTTGGCTGCAGGAGGAAGCATGCCATGCCCTGTTTGTATCAGATGTACAGTTTACGAACTCGGTGGAAGAGGCCTCCACTGCCCCTGTTGGGTTAACTGAGCTCCCAACATGTCCACTTTGTCTGGGTATGAAATTAAAATAGATCCATTGACGTATTAGTCTTAGGTATTATAATCTCAGGTATCAGGAATGCAATACCTAGCATCTAAGCATAGTACACATACTTAAAGCTCTAGATCTTGTGTCGTATTCACTGCACTATTATGGTGTCGTAAGTTATGATTTAGAGCAGATTTCTATGAGTGATAAACTGATCAATTGGCTTTCGTCTGAAAACAGAACGACTGGATCAGCATATTAGTGGCATCGTTACCCCAGCATGTAACAATTTGTTTTACACTCCAAGCATCTTGAAATGGAAAGACACATCTTGCCCTGTAAAGATTACAGACTCTTTAGAACACGTTAAGCATAGAGCAATTGAAGCTTCAAATTTTTAATTTCTTTCAGTTTTATATGTAGGTATGCCATTACTGCCAAGAGAGGTCTACAGAATCCACTTGTACAGTTTGCTCGACATCAGAAAATTTGTGGATCTGTGTCATTTGTAGTTTTGTTGGATGTGGAAGGTAAAACCTGCTCAACTGGTATACCATTCTTTGCATACAAAAATGCATAACAGTAAAAGATGGAAATGCTCCATCAGGTATCAGCAAGGTCATGCGATAAAACACTGGAAGGAAAGTCAGCATTGCTACTCTCTTGAAGTGGAAACACAAAGAGTGTGGGATTATGTTGGTGATGGATATGTACATCGCTTAATTCAGTCTAAAACTGATGGGAAACTTGTAGAACTGAACGCGCCTTGCAGTGAAGGGACTCATGAATGTGGGAGCTATGGGTGCAGCCATGATGCGTCGGGAATGAGCGAGGCTTTAATGAACAGCAAGCTAGATGGGGTGAGTCAAAAATGTTCCTTCTATAAGCCATGAGAAATTCTCCTGAAAATAGTGCTGGACTCTGAAGATTATCAGATGACTGTGTATGGTATCTGCCATATTGGTTACCATAAATGCAAGCGGTTGTTTGAGGATGAATATATATGGCCATCTTGAAGTTTGGTCTGCATGGCAGATCTTTGCCGAATATAATCAACTGCTTACCAGCCAGCTAGAAAAGCAACGAGAGGTAAAAGCTTAAAATCCCTTTGAAGGCCTTAAGAAATGAGCATTTCATTTATTGATCTCATGTGATCTTTAGTATTACGAAGGCATCCTCTCTGAGGCCAAACAGCAAAAAGATATCCTCGATGCTGAAGCCGTGGAAAAGGCTGCAAGCCTCAAATTACAGAAGCTGCAATCGAAGCTGGAGCAAGCCGAGAAAGAAAAGAAAATTCTTGAGCAGGTGAGAATCCTCTTTCTCTATCCTCATTTGAGAGTCTGGGGTTCAAATGCTCTTCGTAAAATAATTCTAGATTTTGTGGGTATTTCAATAGTTGAATGAATCCATGAAGGCAAATCAAGATTCTTGGAAGCTGGCAATCATAAAAGCCGAAGAAAGGTTGGAGTCTCAACTGTGATCTGGTTGTTGGGCTCAGTGCTGTGTTATGAACTGACAACATACTATCCTTCCTGTCTTTTCCTTCAGTGAGCGAGCTGCTATCAAAGAGAGAGATGATCGTATTGCCGACTTGGAGGAGCAGGTTATGGCTTTTAAACACTTGCCTGCTTGAAAATTAGGTTGAAAGTAGCTAGCTATCCACAGGCTTTGTATTCATATTGAAATGAGTTGAAAAAAGATGTAGCCAGTATTGCATTCAGTCATTTGTGGAGAGGAAAATGATGCATGAACATCAATCATTTACATGAGCGCAACGAAGTTTCCAACCATGGGATCAAGCTGCAAACAGAACGACGTTTTCACTCACTCGTTTCTCGATTCTTGATATCCAGGTTCGGGATTTCATGGTTTGCATTGAAGCACAAAGGATGTTGACAAGTACTGGTGCTTCCGAAATACAGGATGGGGCTGTTTTAAGAGTGGCTGCACCACCCACGCCAAAACACTCCTCAAAGTCAAGCGGAAGGAAGAAGAAATGATTGTTCCATCGATGCATGTAGATATATAGTGTATATACAACACATATACAGAGGATATGATGCACCACTTTCTGTAGAAATCATGCAATCAGTTAGCTGAGACAAATTCATTTTAGGCAGATTGGTAAATGGGAGCAAACCTGTATCACCCCACCCTTTGGAAGGGATCAAGGAATGAATGGCTTTTGTATAGCTTTGGCTCAGCTCACAAACTGAGCAAAACATAGTGAAGCTTGAGAGAATTATAGACATAGGATGGATCTAAAATGAGATTCCTAATTACCAAGTCGTCGTGGTAATGAACGATCTCCTTGCTTCTTTCTTATCTTTACATTGCCTGCCTATTTGCTAAATGGAATGCTTATTCTGTTAATCTTGAACTTGGAGATTTTTGAACTCGGTTTGGAATGCTACATACCTTTATGAAAGTACGAGATAAGTCTTCCTTCCGATTGAACTAGCGTCATCGGTGAACTTTGACGTATCTAGTTCCACGTGCGCAACCAGTGTTTTAAGAAGTGATTCAAGAAAACAGATGGGAAGGGAGGCTTGGGCATTTTAGGGTTTAGGGTTTAAGGGTTTAGGGTTTTGATGGATGGATATCCGCCAGCAGCCATTATAGGTTCATATATAGCATGGCTAGTAGTACTTGGGGGTAGTAACCAGCATTAGGGCAAAGAGAAGAACAAGATCGAAGGAGACCTCGTTCTCTGGATCAGTACAATGTGGTCTCTTCAGCAAGAAAAGCTTTCTGCAAACAATGGAAGGTGTGTGAGTGGACATGGCTGCCATCACATCATATTAACATACGCTGTTGTTGTTGCATGCACCCTGATCTATGGAAATACTCTGTTTGACAGAGAGCTATGCATCTGTCATCGGTTTTCATCGGTTTTGTAACCAACTTCATCGGCTTTCATCTCCACCTGTCTTTGGGTTTCAAATTGCCTTGTCTTGGATTCCAAGTTGCCTCATTCATCAGGTTGTGCGTATACGATTTCGAGGCTCCTCCTGTCTTTGATTTTCAAATTGCCTGTCTTGGGATTCCAAATTTCCTCATCATGAGGTTGTAAGCAATTTCTAGTTGGATTCCAAGTTTCCTCTCCATCAGTTTGTGTAACCAATTTCAAGCCTTCCTGTCTTTCTTTCATTTCAATCAGTGGTTATGCACAAAAGTTTGTGATCTCTGAACCTATGGAAGTTAACAGGGGTCAACTTCATTCAGCTCAACATTTTCCCCCGCTGTATACATCAAACCAGGGCTTCTGATTGGATCACCATTTTGCATTCAATACATCTCCTGATCCTCACAACCACTGTTGATGTACAGCAAGTCAGTCCCCCACACATGTTCGATTCAAATCTTTCGGTACAACTCCCACATGGGAGCTCAAATCAGATCATACACATATGTTCCGGTTCTTGCTTAGATTTTGCTTTCTTGTGCCTCCATCTCAAGACGGCTCTCAATCAGAGAAAAGAACCCCACAATGTGATCTCTTTTCTCAAGACGAGCTTTGCTGCACAATCAGAGACTGTTAAACAGTTTTACGCCTCAATCACCCAAAAAAAACCAATTTGTATGCATAGGTTCATATCATACCTGTCTGTATGCAGCTGTGCATACAGATTAAATACGGTTGAACAGAAGAATCAATGCCATGTTTGTTTGCTTTGTTCTATTGGGGATTTCCATCAACGGTCGTACAAGTTTCACAAAGTTTTTTAAAAAACTACAAATGCAGCAGCAAGTATCATGCCGAGATTTCAGCAATAATGAGTGTGACTCACGAATATTCGATACCAGACATCATAACTACTTTACAAGCCTCTCCTTCTATCCTCCGCCTAATGATATGATGATATGATTGATTGCAGCCCATGTGTATAGAATAGTTTGAAAGAGAAAGAAAAAAAAGAGAGATGAAGAAAATTACACTACATAGCTAAGCTAAAGAGGGGGCAGAAACAGAGTGTCAGGTGATGCTGTATGAATGAAGCTTACAACAAATAGAACTACACATTTTGGATGCACATCATAGTCACATATATTAACTATGACTTACCAACGACTTCACGGTTTTATGTTACCAAGTAGTCCCACCATTTCTGTTTCAAGGTTCGATGCTTGTCGTCATCCTCTTCTTCCTCGTCTTCTTCGTCCTCTTCCCCTGCGGTCTCTTCATTAGGCTGCGAAGCTTGCAGGTCAGTATCTTCTTCTTCGGTAGCCTCATCTGCTTCCACCTCCTCTTCTTCCTCCACCGCACTCTCTGAAATCACCACCTCGCTCTCGCTTGCCTCACCTTCCTCGCATTCTGCTCGATCCAAGGTCCCTCCTTCCTCTGCGTCTTCTTCCTCACGCGACATGCTGCCATTCCCTTCAGTATGCATCGTGACTATCCGCTCTTCGAGCACAAATTCATGGGTCTCCCCTTCATTGCCCTCAAACCTTTGTTCGTGGGTCTCAAAGCTTGCAGCGTGCAAACTGGACTCGATTATCACAGCCTGCATTATAATGCTTCAGAGACTGCTCGGATCAAGCCCATACCACTCATTTGATCAGAAAAAATTAGCTCGGATAATGTAATACTAGCCTACAATATCCTAGGGAGACTCTACTTATGGAAATGGAAAAGGAAGAGAATGTTTAAGAGACCGCTTGGATAAAAAAAACCGATATTACTCTGAGTAAACTGCGCCAAATTTATGCCATAATAGCCTACAATATCCTAAGGAAACTCTACTTTACAGACAAAGAGTAGCTACTCTACAGCATTTCTACTAAACACTATTATTAAAGAATACCACAATACATGCCTTTCAGAACAGGGGCCCTATGTTTCTTTTAACTTACATTTTCAGACTCTGGCAAAGCGGCACCTTCACCAACAGTCGAAGCTTCAGCTGGATGCTGAGCTAACGACTTGGGAACTCCCAGTTTTGTTCTGAAACACATCAGCAATTGAACTAGAATCAAAAGGTTTCATCATCGCATTTTGACCAAATTTGAGGGATTTGTTTCAATCCTATCGTTAAAATGGATTCCTTGATCCCATCATAAAGCAGCGAAACTAAAGGATAGGTGCTAGACTTACATGGTAGAACGCCTAAAATTATATCGCTTAGCTGCAGACTTTCTTTCTCCCTCCTCAGTATCAAAACTTTCGTCTGGAATCTTTTGACGCCGCTTTCTCTTTCCCCTCACCATGGCATCAGGTTCAGTTTCTATGTCCTCAAGCTCACTTTCATGCTGCCGCTTCCGAGTCTGCCTATTAGACCTTGAATACGTTTGCTGTTCTTCCTCAACCTGTCCAGTGAATCCTCCATCCTGGCCCTCAATAGTTTTGAAAAGACCTTCATCAACAGTGCCACCTTCACTTGCCTCTTTCTCATCAGAGAGGGACTCAAGTATCGCCTTTGCATCCTCCACAGTTGCACGAATAGATTGAGTTCTCCTGGGTGCTTTATTTTGTGACTTTTGCCTACCATCCTCATGCTCTACAAAGTCATGGCTTGATTTCGACATGCTCGATGACTCTTGCTCTCCTGAATGTGATTGAACATTGGCTTCAGCAGCTGCAGGTGGAGTGTCGGGAGTGACTTTTCTATCTCTGGCTTTTCCTTTAGCAGAAGCTCTGAAAATAAACGGTTCAGACTTCCCTTCAGGTGATGTGAACAGGCCTGATACGCATTTCCGAAGCCACAACAACCGACTAGGAGTAGCCTTCTCCGGTGTCGACTGATTGTTTGCTGCCACCGGTGTAGATATATCTTGAGGGATCGTCACTTCATGCTTTGAGGATGATATCAGCTGCTTTACCTTTGGAGTAGAAACAAGTACTTCGTTCCACTCAGGAGCTTCCATTGAAACATCCGCTTGTTTCTGCTCTTCTCTCAGCTTCCGCAGCTTCTCCGCTTCTTGCACAGTTTCATCCCTCTCTCGGATTAAAGACTCCCTCTGATCTTTCAGTTTCTCTCTTTGCACCTGCAACTCTTCGATATCTTTCTTGATTTCCAACCACTCTTTACTACATTCCTCCCTAAGCTTGGAAACCTCCTCTCTTTCCTTCTCCAGCTTCAACTTCTCTTGCTCAACTTCCTCCATTTTCCGCTCTGCCAATGCCCGCATCTCTTCTATTTTCTCTCTCTCCCGCTCCGATTCTTTCTTCATCTTCAATTCGAGTTCCATGCGCTGTCTTCCGACCTCCATGGCACGCTTCTCGATACTGCTCTCCAGCTCTTCTCTCTTCAAGTTCAAGTCTTTCACAAGAATCTCTCGCTCCTTCTCTATTGAAGCAAACCATTCAACCCTCTCACTCTCCATGGTTTGAGTGAATTCTTCCTTCTCAAGCCGAAGAGCCTCAGAATCTCGTTGAATCTGGTCCCTCAGGTTCTGTTTCTCTTCTTTCAATCTTGATTCTTCATCACGCAACCATTTAGAGACTCGTCTGGCTTCCTCCTCGGCCTTCAAAAGCTCCTTGTTCACTTCCTCACGCTTCTCATCGAGTATATCCCACTCCTTCTCAAACCTTTCTTTTTCCCTCTTTAGTTCCTCTGCCTCCAACATCAGCGACTTCTTCTGTGCCCTGCATCCATCTATTTCTTCTTTCAGGCACTTTTGCAGCTTAAGTAAATCTTCCCTTTCCTCCTCCGTCACTCTCAACTTCGCTTCTTCAGCAGCAAATTTCTGTCTCTCGACTTCCATACTGACCTTCGCATTCTGTATATCCAACAAAACTTGGTTCAAGCTTTCCTTCTCTTCCTCAAACGACTTCTTTGCTTCCTCCAGCTGTTTCTCCTCTGCTTTCAAAGTACGCTCTCTGTCTTTGTGTGCCTTCGTCTTTGCTTCAAGGTCCTTATCTTTCTCCTTCTGCTTCTCTGCTTTCTTTTCAAGCTGCTGTTCCTTTTTTGCAAGCTTCTCTTCCTTCACCTGAAACCCGGCCTCTAGCTCTTCAAGTCCTGCCTTTCTCTGATCAAGATCCTCATGTTCCTTTGCAAATAATTGTTTCTTCCTTTCTAGTTCTTCCATTGCTCCATTGCACTCTTCTTTTAATGCTTCGAGTTTTGACTTTTCTTCATCCACAGCCCTTTGCATATCGACCTGCATAATAGAGAAGGCATCACATCTGACAGTTTCCAATTACAGTGGGGCAGAACAGAATTCTGAGGAGCCTTCGATGACATTTTCGGGTAGGTTCATATGCCATTGATCACCAGATAAAAGGGCATGCTTTGCCAATTATGCAGTAATCCAAGATAAAGAAAATACCAGATCCTTTTGCTGTTGAGGTAATGCTTCCTCCTTCAAAATCAAGGCCTTCTCCAGAGCTTCAAGTCTCTCTCTCTCACTTGAAACAAATGCTTCGGTTTGTTTGATATTTTCTTCACGTTGTTCAAGAAGCTGGTAATAAAAGGATGCATGTGAAGTTAAGAAATTTATTGTGCACATGCCCAATCTTGATCCTAATACTAGCACATATTTCCACTGTTTATAACATAAGATTCACTGAAGCTGAATCTGATCGGTCAGTTGTGTAACTTCTGTACCAATGCTTTTTTCAAGACTACAACACAAAGGTGGAAACAGGGCATGTCGAAAGCAGCGAGTTGTATATATGGACTTACTCGTTCTCTGTTAGAAACCTTTTCCTGAAGTAGCAAGATCTCTTGCTCCCTTTTAGTTATTGCAATGTCCCTCTTGATGGCAGTCTAATTCCCAAAAACAAGAATAAAATTACATACAATAAGAGCTTAGACATATTGAATCCACATCTGAAGCTGGCATCAGAGCTGGCTCACCTCTTCTCTCATTGTCAAGGTTGAAAGCTTAGCGCCTAAATCAGTCTCCAACTGTTGCAGAGACAGCCTTTCTTTTTCAAGTTGCTTTTTAGCGTCTTGAAGATCTGAATCGATCTTCTTGAAAGACTCATCTTTCTGGGCGAAAAACTCCTCCCTCTGGTTAAGAAGCTTCTCACCAATGAGTAGCCTATCTTGGCCTTCCTGAAGTTTCTTCTCCCAATCAAGTAAGGTTTCCCTTTGGCGGTTAAGCTCTGCTTCATGAGCATCTTGCCTGGATGTCACATACAGGCACATAGATGTATGGTCACTCAAGAGTATTTAAAACAATTATGAAGAGTAGAAACAGATAAAGTATCCAAATACTCCACATATATAACAGAAATTTCCAGAGACATCACAGATACAGCAACAGAAAACTCCTTTTCTTTTCACAAATTTCTAATGAATTCCTCCTGTTCTCCCTCAGATCGAGGGGAATACTACACTAAAATTCACAGCGGTGCTGAACTATTATGAGTAGAAATGGAAAATGTACCCATATCCTCCACATAACATATATTCCCAGAGATGTCACAGATACTGTGACACAAAACACCTTTTCTTTTCACAAATTTCCAACAAATTCCTCCTGTTCTCCTTCAGATAGAGAGGAACACTACAATAAAATTTGAGAAGAAATAAAAATTGAAGTTAACAGTACTTACTCGGCCCTTATGGCCATGCGCTCTCTCCGTAAGGCATCTTCTCGTGCTTCAACTTCCTGCAGCTTCCTCTCAGCAACACCATTCTGCCTTCTCGCCTCAGCCTGCGCTGCCTCAGCTGCATGCAATTTCGATTCAGCAAGCAAGGCCTTTTCTTCTGTCCCAGCCACCATTTCTTTCGCCTGGCTCAGCTTATTCTCTGCAGAGACCTTCATCTCTGCCAATTCGGCCCTCATATCCTTCAAAGCTTTTTCCAACTGCATCATTCCACATCCCAAGTACATTGTCACACTTTTTCACAACCCAAGAATGAATAGAGAAATTAAAGACAACAGTCAGGGAAAGAGATAATCTAAATGATCATACTCACATCCGAAACGCATTGCTTTTCAATGGCAAGTGCTTTCTTCAAAGCCTCTTCTCGTTTCTCGGAGTCTGCAACTGCTTGAATGTGTAAGGCCAAGTCTTTCCTCCAGTTCTCTTCTGCCTCCTGGGCTGCAGCTTTCAGCTTTTCAGTCTTCAAATTCCACTCCTTGCGTTCCATAAGCAGGAGGCCCATGTTATACTGATAATCATACAGCTGTAGCAACAAAGGCCACTAAAGAAATCAACGCAGATTCTCTTCAAGCATTAGGATCTTGCAACATTTTTAATCAGAAATCCTCTGATCCTACTTCAATAACCTATGGGACTCCCACGGGAAAAACCAGAGAGCCTCCTGATGAATTCTTGAACCTAGGAGTCACTCCACAGCCTTCGAGCTATGACTGACACTTCCATCAGCCGTTGAGAAGCAGATGAGCAATAAGGATTCTGCAAGGTATCCTCGGTTGGATAAGATTTATTTTTGAAGAGGTAAAACTATCCACAGACTCAATCAAGACCTAAATGATAGCCAGAGATTGGAATGAGAATGTAAGCTAGAGTGAAAGGATTGCCTTTCTACATTTTCCACTAACATTCCTACTGTGGCAATGGCATAACTCTTTTCTCATCATTATCACTGATTTCAGGCATGCAGAAGAGTCTTGGGAATAAGAGATCAAGGCAAAATGCCAATTTTTGACCGCAATGGCAGACATGACTGAAAGCGGCCTGGCGCATTTTCCTTCCGCAAGCTTAAGAGGAAATCCATAGATTTGCTTTCCCAGCGACATTAGAGAATCAATATGCCATCAGACCTTACAGCGAGAGCGCAGAGTCGCTGCTCATTAGTAGAATAAATATGTTTCCATGCGTCCTCCAAAAGCTTCAGCTGCTCACATTTTATGCTATCTTCAGTCTTACAATGGAAAAGACTAGAGAGAACACTTCCAATGAGATGTCCATAGCTCATCTGTTTCTCGTGTATCAAACTCTCTTTTCACATTGCGTTCCTCTGCTCCATCCATTCTCTTCCTTCTGTACCAGCTACCTCTTTTCCAGTAGTCCAGAAAAGTATCCGAAGAGCAGAAAAGCACATGGTTTTCTGCTGTAGATGTAATACGATCCATGTGCAACTAGCATACAACAGTGAGAAAATGTAGATGGAAAGAAGGATAGGACGAGCGAACCTCTGTTTCTAAGCCAGTGATTCGTGCCATGAGAGCAGCTCGATCCTTCTTCTCGATCGAGGACTCATCGAGCGCTCCTGCTTCTCGGAACCGGCGCCAGATCTCGGGCTCCTTGTCGCTGCCAGCAGTGGGGGAGGAGGACACCATGGCCATCAAGCTCTGCTGCTGCGCGCTCCGCATCTCCACGAGGCCTTTCACAGGGCTCAGCGGGGGAGGAGGCGGGGGAGTGAGGGCGAGAAGTTCGGGTGCTGCGGAGAGATTCGCCTCCCTGTCTCTCTCTTTCTCCCTGCTCTTGTCCTTCTCCTTACGCTCGGAGGCAGAGGTTGGGGACCAGCCAGGCCATCCCATCTTCTGGGGAGAAAACATGGAGCGTTTGAGTCCGAATCCCTGAGTGGCGGCTTTCCTCTTCCACTGTCTCTCCTGCTCTGCGGAACTGCCGTGCGCCTGGGATTTCCGGCTCGCTTTCCTGTTCGCTTTCCTGTTCGATTTCCTGCTCGATTTCCTGCTGCTGCTTGAATCTATGCCGCTGTTGCTATGTGGTGGGAGTGCGGCTGCGAAGCGAGGGAAGGAGGGAAGGAGGGAGGGAGGGAGGGAGATCTGTTGCTTGCTTTGCGCTGCTTTCTCTTCTCTGGCGATGGAGAATTAGGGCAAAAGGCGGAGGAAAAAGAGAAAAGGAAAGGAAAGGAAAGGGAACGGGAACGGGAACGGGAACGGGAAGGGAAGGGAAGGGAAGAAGAACACGCACAGAAGAACCAAAGCAGCGAAGAAGAAGGGAGGAAGAGAGCAACAACCTGCAGCAGCAGCAGCAGCAGCAGCAGCAGCAGGAGCGATGGCGATGATGGAGAAGCAACAGCAGCAGAAAGAAGACGACGAAGAAGACGACGACGCAGAAGAAGAAGAAGAAGAAGAAGAAGAAGAAGAAGAGAGAGAAAGCGCTTTTCTCTCTCTAGCCCTCGCGCGCGCGGTTTCTCTCTCCTCTCTCTAGAAACGCAAAACGCAAAACGCAAACAAAATAAAAAATAAAAAAGGAGGAAAAAAGGAAAAAAGTGCGCAGCATTTCTTAAATGCATAATATATGTAATTATGGATATATTAATTTATTTTTATTTTTAATTTTATTTATATTTATTTATTTATTTATATTTATATTTTTTGTATGTATGTATATTTTATTATTTTTTTTACCAAAAAAACACGCCTAAACCAAATTTATAAATTGCTAATTAAGGTCTGATCTTATCTTCCTCTGGAAACTAGCACCCGATTAATTCCCGCTAGTACTGATTTGGCTCCTAATCTCTCCTCTCCACTGATTGACCCTAATCGATTCTCTCGCTATATTTCGATTTTGCAAAAGTCGGCACTTCTCGGATCCGATTAATTGATTAGCTAGCGTCTCAGTTTGCTTGTCGATCGAGCGATCGAGCGCTCATCGATCTAGCTAATTTGATTTTAATTGAGCTCACGATTGATTTGATTCGGTGTTGATCGATCGATTGCGCATCAAAATGTAATTTAGAATCTTGCCGCGCATATTTTGATACTTCTCCCATAGATATATATAATGCAATTCCCTTTTTTTATATCAGTGTCCTGATTATTATATTATTGTTACTACTACTTATTATTATTATTATTCTCGTTATGATTATTACTCTTGTTCGTTGTTTGAGAATAGTAATAATTTGTAATTCTTTTTATGGTTATTCCTATTATTTATTTGCTTATTTATTTATTAATTACCTCTTTCTGCCCTTTTTCATTTTTTGTTGCATGATAATTATTATACTAAAATCTCAACAAAATCGGAAGAAAATCCGGACTTTTTTTTTCCCCGCTTTTTCTATTTAAAATAAATGGCGAGATAAATGGGAAGAGAATCGGGGGGGAATATTTTTGTTATTATTTTTCTTGCCCTTTTCCTTAATTTATTTAATTTTAATAAATGTCAATAAATCCAAAGAAAATCAGGACAGCGTACAAATTCGATTATTATTTGCGAAATTACCAAAAAATGCCTAACAAAACTCTAAATTACATTTTAACGCCTACCACAACTGAAAATTACAAATTGACGCCTAGTTTTAAAACTAAAATTTGACTCGCAATTGATTCACTAGCACCAAATCCATTAATTGTGAGCTCAATCCTATCATCAAATGAACCGATTGATTGACACTCGATTACTTGATTAACACCAAACCAATGCGTTAATCCATTAGTTAGATGCTAGGATTACTAACCTTTTGTTAAAGCGAATATTGGAAGGGAAGCGATTAGGAACAAAATCACACGAGCGGAATCAATTGGGTGTTAATTTTTAGTGGGAAGCTAAGATTAGGCGTTAATTTATAATTTCTAATTGCAGTAGGCGTAAAAATGTAATTTATGCCTTTGTTAGGCGTTGTTTTTTTTCGGTAATTCTCCATTATTATTTTTACTTGTTTTACCGGATTTATCTGTTTATTAATTTTCTCCTCCCTTCGTTTTTTTATTAGGTTTTTTATTTCTTTTCACTTCTTTTGTTTTGCTTTTTTGCTTTCCCTTTTTATCTTTTCTTTTCCCTTTTTTCTTGGATTTTTTGTTTTTTTGGTTTTGCCCGTTTTCAGGATTTGCTTTTGTGATACTGTTTCTATTATTTACAAAAGAGGGGCTCGATGAAAACAACCACCACCATCATCATCATGCACAACATCATGTAGCATCACAAACCAGCATCATCATCATCATGCAACATAATCATTATGCAGCATCATCATCATGCAACATCACCACCAGCACCATCATCAGCATGCAACATCATCACCAACACCACCATCATCATCATCATGCAACATCATCACCAGCACCAACATCATCATCCTGCAGCAGCACCACCATCATCATCATCATGCAACATCATCACCAACACCAGCATCATCATCATGCAGCAGCACCACCACCATCATCGTTTAGCTGCATCACCACCATCACCATCATCATCATCGGGTGGACCATTCCGCGATCTTGTGCTGATCGACCTGATCAGCTCAACCCAATACAAAACCATCCACGTTTCGATATATAGATCGGCCACCGGTGGCCCAGATCGATTCCTCTCCACCTCGAATCCACATTTTTATCATCAAATCGGTGCATGTCCAGCTCTGCTGATGCAAGGAACTGCATGCATGCGTTCTCAATCGAACCACGTGTGTCTCTCGACCATACGCATGTTGTATACGCTTTGTATGTGTTTCCCACAAGACTCGAGATGATCGATGACCAAGCATGTCATGATGTTTGTTTGAAGAAGCTTAGCAATAGAGACCCACAACCATCTCGATGTCTGCGAGTCAACATGTCTGTAATGCATGCATGTGTGCGCGCGCGTGTGTCTATGAGTATACATACCACGACTCGTCTCAGGAATGCGATATAATTATTAGCCCGTGGTCTTTGCAATCTCGCAGGTACGATTTAGTTACAGATTCTCATTAATGGATCTCGAGATCCATCGTCCGACGTTTTGACAAGTTTCGAGATGCACAACACTCAATTGCATGCACTTTTCGGCGACATTCTTCTGCTTCTTCTTCTTCTGCTTCTTCTTCTTCTTGCAGGGCTCACATCCAGCTGCTGCTATCAACAGCTGGCAAACCCATAGAGAGGAAATCGGACGTCGCAAATCCTCATCTAAAACTCAAAATTGTGCAACTATTTGGCACGATCGTCAATCGTGTTGAAATCCTAGGTAGAATCCCGACCCGGTGTACTATGATCACCCTAGCCAAAGCGGACTCGCTTTCTCTTGCGCCCAACCAATATGCTTCGATCTCGGCTTTTTCCTATGAAGTTAGCTCGAGGATTTTCGCTGCCTCAGTTGTTCCCACTCAGCTTTTTTAAATTTCCACAATTGCGCATGCATGCATGGGGATTACACTGCGCACGCCGCTGACCGATCTGCAACATCACTCGACACCGATGAGAGTAACCACGAGTTCTATCTTGTTCGAGATTGGATTCTGCATGTTGCATGCACTGTTGCGAGGATGAGCTCGATCAGGCACAAGCATATATCAATATGCATGCGTATGTCTATTGCGGGCATGCAGATGTACATACATGCACATACATCCACGCGTATGTACACAAAATGAAGTACATACATACATCTGTGGCATAGTTTTCGATATTGTACATG
>JBBBWG010006947.1:8543-25833 GCA_037176905.1 Azolla pinnata | reverse complement strand
TCAGCATCATCAGCATCATCAACATCATCAATATCATCACCATCTTCACCATGATCACCACCATCACCATCATCACCATCATCACCCCATCACCATCTTCACCATGATCACCACCATCACCACCATCACCACCATCACCACCATCATCATCACCACCACCACCACCATCATCATCATAATAATCTTCACCACAATCACCATCATCACCATCGTCACCGTCATCACCACTGTCACCACCATCATCATCACCACCACCAGCATCATCATCATGATAATCTTCACCACCATCACCACCATCACCACCATCATCATCACCGGCACCAGCATCATCATCATAATAATCTTCACAATCATCACCATCACCACCATCACCATCATCCCTCACCATCATCAGCCATCATCATCATCATCACCAGTATCACCACCATCACCACCATCACCACCATCACCACCATCATCTTCATCATCATCTTCTTCTGCTTCTTCTGCATCTTCTTCTTCTTCTTCTTCTTCCGCTTCTGACGAGCTTCTCTGGTGATGTTCGAAGGATGCGATTTCTACGGTTTCTGAGCCAACTCGAGAAAAGCAGTGCATCGCAGCACATACCCCTGAGCAGCGACAACAAGGCACACCGGCTCTCCCACTCTTCTGCGTCGTCGATAGACCCCAGAAGCACTTCGCGGCTCAGAGAAGCACTCCGTCAGATCAATCACAACGGCTTCTACTTCAACCCCTCCCCATTTGCATCACTTCTGCAGATTTGTGGAAATTTCAAGCTCCTTGACGAAGGAAGGCAGCTGCATCGCTTCTTAGAGAATGCTAAACAGGCTCATGATCCGTATATGGTTAGCTTTCTGATTCAAATGTACGTGAAATGTGACCAATTCGGCATCGCACAGGATTTATTCATGAGCCTAGGAGTCAAAACTGTATACCTGTGCAATTACATGATTGGAGCATTCTCAAAACATGGATTGGCACATGAATCGCGATGTTTCTTCGATCAAATGATGGTGGAAGGATTATGTCCTGACAGGGTAACGTGTGTGAACATCATCTGTTTGTGTGCTGGTCATGGATCATTTTTAGAACAAGGGAGAAGGTTCCACTCATGCTTGTCATATTTAGGGTTTGAGGAAGACATTGTTGTTTCAACGTCGCTCATAAGTTTCTATAGCAAACATGGCAATCCGGATGAAGCCATTCGAATGCTTGACAGCATAGGGGAGAGAAATGTGGTATCTTGGAACGCTATGATCGGTGCGTTCAGTCAGGATATGTTTCAGGCGGGAACCTTACAGAGCTTCGAACAGATATTGCAAGAAGGATTGCTTCCAGATAGGATTACCTTCATCAGCGTCATCTCAGGATGTGCTGCAAATGCAGTGTTGGGTGTCGGTAAGACATTGCATGTTCGTGTTGGGCTCGAGGAAGCCAAACTTGATGTGAAAGTTGCGAGTGCTTTAATCCACATGTATGGAAAATGTGGTCAAGTAGCAAATGCTAGGCATATATTTGATGCACTTCCACTTCAGAACTTGTTCTGTTGGAATGCGATGATTGCAGCTTATGCTCAGCGTGGATTCCTCAAGGAGGCTCTTGAACTTTTGCGTTTGATGAAATGGAATGGAATAACTCCAGATAAGGTCACCATGGTCAGCATTCTGTCCATCTATGCACAATGTGGTCAGTTTGATGATGTGCGACACATCTTTGAAGCCATCCCAGATCATAATGTCATCTCTTGGAATGCTATTATCGCAGCCCTTGTGCATCAAGGAAAAGATACGAAAGCACTTGAATACTTCGAACAAATGCAAGTGATGGGAGTTGTGCTGGATGAAGTCACGTTCTGCAGTGTGTTGTTATGTTGCAGCAATCAGTTGGATATAGGCTTTGGCCGAAGATTGCATATACAAATCCTTCTATTTGGTTATGACATGGATCTCTATGTGACAAACTCTCTGATAAACTTGTATGGGAAGTGTGGTAGTGCGACCGAAGCGAATTGCATGTTTCGAAGTTTGTCAGTGTGCGATGTGGTTTCATGGAATACCATGATGACAACATGCACGCAGCATGGAGAATCGAAGGATGCACTCCAAATGTTTGATCAAATGAAAGCTGAAGCAGTGATGCCCGATGAAGTTACGTTTTTAGGTATCCTGGAAGCCGTTCAAGGGCTATTAACCGAAGGAAAGAGAATCGACACCATGATAACGAGTAGCAGGTTCAGATCACAGGATGCCATAGTGACTGCTCTTATATCTATGTACGGAGAGTGCGGAAGCTTGGGTGCTGTGCGAAGGTTGTTCGATGGGTTACCGGAGAAGAATAACGCGGCATGGAATGTCGTGATAAGTTTGCATGTCCAACAAGGCCAAGGTTTGGATGCACTCCAGATGTTCGACGAGATGTTGCAAATAGGTGTCATTCCCAGCCATGTAACCTACATAAGCTGTATTCGTGCATGTACGAGTTTATGTGTACTCGGCAAGGGCAAGGATGTATATACGCAGATGATCCATAGCGAATCGGGCCCGAGTACGCTGAGTGACACTGCCCTTGTGAACTTGTATAGTAGGTGCGGAAAGCTGGTAGATGCACGGAGAGTATTCGATGGTATATCAGAGCATGATGTGGTTTCATTCAATGCTATGATCGCCGCTTACGCCAGGCATGGATATCACAAGGCTGCGGTCGAGATCTTCTATGGAATGCTGGAAGAAAGATTCATTCCCGACTCGTTAACCTTCGTTCACGCCTTGTCCGCATGTAGCCATGCAGGTTTGATCGATGATGGGAAGCGTATTTTCCGATTGATGAGAACCAAGTATGGATTGGATCCCGGCTTAGAGCACTATGATTGTATGATTGATGCACTGAGCAGAGCCGGTTGTTTAGAAGAGGTTCATGAGCTGATCATTAGGATGCCTTTCAAGCCTTCCATGATATCATGGACATCTGCTTTAAGTTCTTGTGGCGATGTAAACGCGGGGAGCAAGGTAGCTCATTCGATGTTAGAGATCGATCCGATGTGTTATTCATCGTACGTTACCTTATCGAATATGTGCGCAAACGTCAGTGAAGAGAAAGCAAAAGTATTGATGAGAGCAAAATCGTCGGAAAGGAAATCCTTCAGTTTAGTGTCGAATACTAGAGTGAAACAAACAAGTCTCACTAATGTCCACCAGACACAAGCCAGAGCCGCATGCTCCGAGGTCTTGGCACGACAGGTAAATGAGCCATCCATATCTTTCATGTGTCGTAATGCGATGGAAATCGACGAGGATCGCTCTGTTTATGACTCATTTCTAGCCATAAAACCTGTAAAAACGCGCACGTTTTTTTCCCCTTCTTGTTATGCACAGGGCAGCAGCGTCGTCAGCCGATCACATTTGCAACGTTTTTTTTGTCCCCAGAATGTTCAAGCTTTAGGGTCTTATTAGGGATGCTGCTTGGTGGGCCCCAGTGCCTTCCCATTTAAAAAGCAAGCGGAATGATTAAAAATGGAAAGGAACAGCGTCGGAGTGATGAACGGATTTTGGCACGATCTATTGCCTTTCGCCTTAGGCCTCGATTCCTCTCTTCTCTGTGCTCGAGTCTTTATAATTCTTCTTGCCTTTTTGCACAAGCCTCACTCCGTGCTCGAGTCTGCGTTTTACCCTTCCCTCCAGTAGGCTCAGTTCTTTAAGAGTTAACTGATTCTACGTAAACAGAATATGGATGCATCCCATCACCTGTATATCTATACTGAGACTTAACTCTTTGTATCTAGAGATGATTTTGGATCCATCCTAGAGTTGTTTTATCGCTCTCGCTTCCATCTTACACTCTCCAAGCTGCTCAGAATCATGAAGTGAATGATGAGTTGCAGGAGGCGGAATCAGCAGAAATCTCATGGTTAGTGCAGATCCTAAGAAGTTTTTTTATTGTTTTGTTTTTGTTGTTCTTAGTGCAGATCCTACAGCTTAAGTGTGCTCTTGACCTTGATTAGGTTGGTTCTGATTTTGGATCCATCCTAGAGTTGTTTTATCGCTCTCACTTCAATCTTACACTCTCCAACTGCTCAGAATCATGAAGTGAACGATGAACCGCAGAAGGCGCAGATCCTAAGAAGTTTGTTTTTTGTTTTTGTTGTTCTTAGTGCAGATCCTAAGAAGTTTTTTTATTTTGTTTTTGTTGTTCTTAATGCAGATCCTACAGCTTAAGTGTGCTCTAAACCTTGATTAGATTGGTTTTGATCTTTCAGTTAACTGGACCAATTAACTGGAAACTGAGAAGGGTATTGATGCAATTTCCTAAAACCTAAAATCGTCTTTTATTTTCCCGTTTTGACGAAAACAATCTGCGCTTCGTCTCCCCGCAGCGCGCGCGCGCGCTGTCGTCGAATCGTCAGAAATCTCGTGTGAGTACCATCGATTCTTCCTTTTCAATGTCCAATCCTCGCTATTTCCAATTGGAAGTTCGGAATTTTTTTTTTCTGTATGGATCGATGCTTCTTAGTACTGCTCTGCGCGGTCACAGTCGCTTGAAATTTGCGGTGGAGTTTTATAGGCGGTGACATCTTTGAAGATTCCGTTGTTTCGTTGTGTGCATGATGTTTGCAGTCCGCCTATGTTTATTCGTGCATATGCGTATGTTTACACATAGTTACGTACGTGAATGTGTTGTTTTGTATATATACATATGCTGTTTGTGCAGCATTGTGTACAATGATGCATAATTCAAGTCTACATTTTTCTGAGACCAGAGAGCAGATTAGGTGAGTAGGATTAAAACCCCAAATTTAATCCGTATCAACAATGTAGGGTTGTCTATTTCAATGGTATTTGGTAGAAGTGGTCCTCGTACCGTTAAGGATCAATTTAAGCTATGAAACTGATTAACTTTCTTGCGTTGCAGATTCCGATTTAAGAATAAGCATCCAGTGAAGTGTTTGATGATCAGTATCATTGATCCATGTCTTTGTATTCATATACTAACCTATATATGTATAGGTTAGTATATGAATAATTCAACTCTACATTTTTCTGAGGCCAGAGGGAAGATTAGGTGAGTAGGATTAAAACCCCAAATCTAATCCGTATCAACAATGTAGGATTAAGCTATGAAATCGATTAACTTTCTTGCGTTGCAGATTCCGATTTAAATATAAGCATCCAGTGAAGTGTTTGATGATCAGTAGTATCATTGATGCATTTCTTTGTATGCATATACTAACCTATGTATGTAAACGTACTCTTCGACAAGGATTTCGTACAAAATGGACGAGCCCAGAACAGAGCTTACTTTAGCTCTAATAAAACCAGATGCAGTCCAGGCAGGCCATGTGGAGAGAATTATGCACACCATGGAGAAACATGGTTTCGTTATTTTAACACATGCCTTTATCCATGTAAGTTTAAATGGCGATATGAAATGGATGCTTTTGCTTTTAATTGGTGTTAACATGGTTCCTGCCAATGACCTTGGTCAACCTCCATCTGTATAGCTAAGAGATTGAACATGTCAATGTGATTGATCTCAAATGTTTAGCTTGTTTGTTTCGGCTTACCTGGGTCAGGGCGGAGGAATTTTATGATCAACTTGAGGGTAGTGATTCGTTTGAAAAGCTCTCCCGCTTTCTTAGCAGGTTTGATTTTCTAATAGAACCTTACCAAAACTGTATTAACAATCTCTAATCCGAAAAGTTACGTGACACTATTCTTATTTTGCTGCATTTCAAATGATAAATAGTGGAAACATCCATGCTTTTGCCTTGGGGATAAAGGATGCTATTCAAGAATGGTGTACAGTAATTGGACCTGCAGATCCAGATGTTGCCCGGAAAGAATCACCCTCAAGGTAAATCTCTTCGACGTACTTTATGTTGCTAAGGAGAAGTTAGCACAAAAACACAACTTGTTATATCTAGAGAAAAAAACCGAAAGTTCGTTTCTTTTTCTGATCTCACCAAGTGCCACCAGGTTTTGTTCATATAGGGTAAAACAGCTTAAGTACCCACTAATTATCCAATATTTATCAGAATACCCTTGAATGTTTGTTTACAGTCACCAACGTTACCCTACAGTAACGGAATTCAAAACAAGACATCAATTTTTACATGGCTTTCTAGATTAGAAAAGATATTCATGGTATTTCAACACACCACATTTAAATGCATTGAATTGAATTTGGCATGTATTTCCTTTCCTTTCCATCCTAGTCATCCCTTTGTGTTAATTGTGCTGTATTGTGCCTCTTTCTGTAGTTTGCGTGCACTGTATGGTACAGATTTGATAAGGAATGCTATTCATGGAAGTAGCTCTCTTGAAGAAGCAAATAGGGAGATTTCCTTCTTTTTCCCATCAGGTAGAATGGTGTTTGGCATATTAAAATAGTGAAGTTCAGCTTTGGACTGATAATTATGAGATTTAGTGATTAGGAGCATATTTATTGTGTACAATCATCTGCTTGACTTAATGATTCTGGTCTAGATATTTACTCACATGGTCATCATAACTTCTAGTGATGGTGGATCCATTGCCGAATGAAGCTATTGCAAAAGAATATTATGAAAAACATATGAAGACGACGCTCCTCAAAGGCCTCACAGCTCTTGCAAAGGCTAAACCCTACAGTGATCCTTTGGAAGTTATTGTATCCTTTCCATGGAAAATGAAAGATTTAGTTTAAGAAGAATTTAAGTTTACTGTACAAAAAATATTTGAAGTTCGATTTCTTTAACGATAGTAGACATGGCTAGCCATTTGGCTTCAAGAGAACAATCCGAACAAGCCCCTTGTTAACGGGTCTTGGGTAGTAGTGGGTTTAAAACAAGGCTTTCAACAAGATTTTCCTTAGATCATAGAACTCCACAGCAGTTGTATTATTTGAACAGAGCTTACCAATTTTATCCCTGATTGCTGCTGCTGCTTCTTGATGTGATGGAAAGACAGGTTCTTATGCTCATGCTATGAGTATTGATTAGAATATTTTCATAAGGAGGCCAATAGATCAGTGGACTTCCACAAAGTAAATTTCTTTGTGGGACAGCATGTTAAATTTCAGCATCTCCAGATCTACATTAAACCGTTTATTGCAAATATATATCTTTATATCTGTTTATTCCACAACTGTTTATTGCAAATATATATCTTTATACATTAAACCGTTTATTTTGTATTCTGAAGCCTTATGTAGGATCAGAGAAGTTTTATGAAAGAAACAGTTGTTCCAAAAGCACCGAATAGCAACCCAAAAGCAATTAACACATAGTCAGCTGCCATACTGAGAAAGGAAGGCGGTTTTTCGAGGTTCTGTTTCATAATCATGAGATGCAAGGATGCAGGAAGAATGAATCCTAACAAGCAAGAGATGCTACTTCCAGCCAATGACAGAAACACTGCTAATTGCTTCACAGTTGTAGCAAAGAGGCATATCACAAACACCATCAATGCTCTTAATATTACCGAGAGCCTCCGTTGTGAAAAACGGCGCTCAATGAGCTCCCACATCGGATTAAGTTCAAGTGGTAAAGCGATCAGCAAGCACAAGCATAAGGCACCTTTGACTATGATGGGCACTATGCCTTCTTGGAGATTGAGGGTGATGGTTTGTTGCGTGTCTTCACCAAATGCCATGTAGCCAAGCACGGAAAACCCGCAATATATGATCCCCACAAGTACAAATGCCCATGCCAACACAGTTCCAAGCTTCCGTGGGTTCGCCATGGACAGTTCTAAAGGAATCATGATGCCTGCAGACTGGAATGTATAGATCCCCACTCCAAAAGCTGATGGTACTGACATCAGATTGCGGAATGCAACGATTGCTAGGTAACTTGATGCCGTTTGGATCTCAGCGATATCAGCTGCTGCCACGGTTGCCAGGGCTGTGAGATTGGCCACAACAGCTAGCGAGCTCAGCGGTGCCAAGTATGTTAGAGAAGGTATGGTGGCTAGGGCAACCTCGAAAGGGAAAAGGATCCATGTATAGAGAACTGATGATGTCCATATCCAAGTGCTTAGGAGACCTGATGAAAAGTTCTCCACCAACATGGGATCATCAATCATACTGAGTGCATGGTTTTGATGGTGGGAGATGATGCCCCCAAAGAGAGAGGATGTGGAAGCAGGAGCACCAGCAGCAACAGCAACAGCAACTTGGGAATCCATGAATGTAGAGGCAATGGAGGCCATGTTTTGTGCTATGAATGTGAAGTAAGAGATACCGGTTGCAACGGTACTGAGGATGAGGAGAACATCGACCGCCAGACGGCCATAGCCGCCGAAGACATGGAACATGAGATCGCCGTATCCAGCGACAAGAAGGTCAGGATGTAGGCGTACGAAGAGGCGTTTGGATCGGATCAAGAGCATCATGCCGTGGTAAGCTATGGCAGCGCTGAGGGTGAGGATGAGAAGGCCGGTGGCCCATCCGACGGTGGAGAAGGTGTAGGGCAGGCTCAGGACCCCTGTGCCTAGAGTGCATAGCATTAGATTGGCCAATGCCTTGGTGATCGACGAAAGAGGAGGCGGTGCTACAATGGCTGGAATCGGAAATCCGTCGATGCTGTCTGCATCATGCCTGATTGCCTGTTGTGGAAGTAGAGGAGAGTTCTCGGGTCTCTCGACTCGATCACGTGTTGAAGACGCCACGGCTTGATTGGGAATCGAGGAATCCACGACTTGATTGGGCATCGAGGATTCCATGGCTTGGATCTGTTCTAAATCTGTTCCTGCCACTCTGGTGAGTCAGAGTCAGTTATTCTTCCTTCTCCCTTTTGGGCATTGGATATGAGGACATCATGTTGGCATCACAAAGTACAGTCTGTCTGGCTGCAGTTGATGTGCTAGGCTAGAGTGAAGATTATGTATATGGAACGCGGTTTTTCTTCTTTTTTGGGTGCAGATTGATCATATCATAGTGTGGAAGACATACCTTCGATAGTCTGGTCGATTCGCCGAAGAATAGGCCGTGTTATGCAAGCAACGGGCGTCCGATTCTTGAGCATGTCACTCCTGTTCTAGATCAATTTGCTTCATCCCGAGCCGACATCGTTTGGTCTTTCTTCTTCTTGAGATCAATTTTGTGGGAGAAATGGGGTGTAATCATCGATGAGAGGCTGTGCTTGGAAAAGAAACGGAATCGTTGTAATTGTCAACTGTATCTTGGGTTGTTTATAATCTGGGATTTGGACCGATCGGTCCGATCGTCAAAATCCATGGAAGACTCCATTTTGGTTGCTGTTATGAGGAAAACATTATGATGCCATTTCAATCGGTATTGCCCATGAAGTTGATGCTTGCAGTGGTTGGATTACAGAAGAGAGCGGAGCAGACATAACAAGGTGGTCTGGGTACCACGATTTTGCAGGGACCGGTTTTCTCGCGCATCTGATCGATGACGATCGATCCGACTCTGATCCTGGTAGAAAACAGAACAAACGCCGCAGATGGGACGATGATATCGATCTGCGTATTGTATATACTCTCGCGCGATTTAGTTTTGGCTTGATGCTGGGAGCGGGAGCCGTACAGAGTCGGATCGAGTACGTGCACATGGCGCACCGCCGCCCGTAGTCAGATCGATCTTCTGTCTTTCGATCCTTATGGAGAGAGATTGCGAATCTTCAGACAGATTTGGTCCAAAGGAGGTAGATATACCGATGAAAACTGAAGCCATCGAGCACCATTGCCTAGCGGGATCCATGCATGCATACTTGAGAAACCGGGATCGATCCTTTGTCTGATCAGGTCTCATGCTTACATACATACATACATACATGCATGCATACATAGTTGGTTGATTTGGGGCATGATCCATGGCTTTTCACCATCATCATCATCATCATCCTCATCACACCACCATCATCGCCATCCTCATCCCACCACCGCCATCATCACCACCCTCACCATCATCCTCATCATCATCCCCATCATCACCCTCATCATCATCCCCACCATCATCCTCATCACCATCCTCATCATCATCCCCACACCAACCTCATCATCACCGTCATCATCATCCCCATCATCATCCTCATCATCATCCCCATCATCATCCCCATCATCGTCCTCATCACCATCATCCCCACACCAACCTCATCATCACCCTCACTGTCATCCCCATCACCACCCTCATCATCATCCTCACCATCATCCTCATCATCATCCCCATCATCATCCTCATCACCATCATCCCCACACCAACCGCATCATCATCCTCATTGTCATCACCATCACCACCCTCATCATCATCATCCCCATCATCATCCCCATCATCATCCTCATCATCATCCCCATCATCATCCTCATCACCATCGTCACCATCATCCCCATCATCATCCTCATCCATCCCCATCATCATCCTCATCACCATCCTCATCATCATCCCCACACCAGCCTCATCATCATCCCCACACCAGCCTCATCATCATCCTCATCATCATCCCCATCATCATCCTCATCACCATCATCCCCACACCAGCCTCATCATCATCGTCATCGTCATCCCCATCACCACCCTCATCATCATCCTCATCATCATCCCCACCATCATCCTCATCATCATCCCCATCATCATCCTCATCACCATCACCACCCTCATCATCATCCCCACACCAACCTCATCATCATCCCCATCATCATCCCCACCATCATCCCCATCATCATCCTCATCACCATCACCACCCTCATCATCATCATCCCCATCATCATCCCCATCATCATCCTCATCAGCATCCCCATCATCATCCTCATCACCATCCTCACCATCATCCCCATCATCACCCTCACCATCATCCCCATCATCATCCTCATCACCATCCTCATCATCATCCCTACACCAGCCTCACCATCATCCTCATCATCATCCTCACCATCATCCTCATCATCATCCTCAGAAGGGTATACGGTTGTATTTCAAGAAAACTATGGTTCCCCTTCACAAATGCCTTGTGACATTTTCCATGTCTAGTTTCAGGGCGGCCGGCAGTTATTTCTGCGAGCAAATCTGTCATGGCCATGGCGAAGGGCATGGCACAGATTCTGAGTGCCTGCCGGATTAGCTAGCAGTGCCTATTCAGAAGAGAAGTACCCATTCAGACAAATAGAAGAAGGGGAGGAAGAGGAGGAGAATCAGAAGAAGAAGAAGAAGAAGAAGAAGCCTCAGCAGCAACAGCAACAGAAGTAGTAGCTGAAGAAGACGAATCATAAGAAGCATCAGCGGAAGAAGAAGGAGTGGTATGTGCTAGAAGTGGTATTTTCGTTCCTTTGAGGGTCCATTCAAGCTATGAAATCTCGGACTCGTTTACAATTGATTAACTCTCTTGTTTTGCATATTCTGATTTAGATATAAGCTTCCAGTTATATTTTTTATGACTTTGCAATAGGGTACTGGAGTATCTTTCATGCATTTCTTTGTATTCATATGAAGGAGTGGCATGTAGTAGTAGCAGTATTTTCGTTCCGTAAAGGGTCCATTTAAGCTATAAAATCAATTGATTATCTTTCTTGTTTTGCATATTCTGATTTAGACATAAGCTTCCAATTAGATTTTTTATGACCTTTGCAATTGGGTACTGGAGTATGTTTGCTGCATTTCTTTGTATTCATATATACTAACCAATATATGTAAACTTATTCTTTGGCTAGAAATTCACACAAAATGGACGAGCCCAGAACAGAGCTTACTTTAGCTCTAATAAAACCGGATGCAGTTCAGGCTGGCCATGTGGAGAGAATCATGCACACCATGGAAAAATATGGTTTTGTCGTTGTAGCACATGCCCTTACACATGTAAGCTTAAATGGAAATATGAAATCGATGCTTTTGCTTTTAACTGGTGTTAATGACGATGGGTTCTCGATGATACTATCTTAAGGCAAATCTCAGGCATACCTTGATATTGTGTCCTTTCTGCCATTGCCCGTAGTCAACCTTCATGTATATAGCTAACAGATCGAGCATGTTAATGTGATTCATCTCAAAACTCTAGCTTGTTTGTTTCAGGTTAAGATTGTTTCTGCCAATGCCCTTGGTCAACCTCCACATGTATAACTAAGCGATTGAACATGTCGATGTGATTGGTCTCAAATGTTTAGCTTGTTTGTTTCAGCTTACACGGGTCAGGGCGGAGGAGTTTTATGATCATCTCGAGGGTAGTGATTCATTTGAAAGGCTCTCCCGTTTCCTTAGCAGGTTTGAGTTTCTCATAGAGCCGTACCAAAACTGTATTAACATATATCTAATCAGAAAAGTTCCATTTCATTTTTCTCATTTTGCTGCATTTCATATGATAAATAGTGGAAACATCCATGCGTTTGTCTTGGGGAAAAAGGATGCTATTGAAGAATGGTGTACACTAATTGGACCTGCAGATCCAGATGTTGCCCGGAAAGAATCACCATCAAGGTAAATCTCTTCTACGTACTTTATCTTGCTAAACAGAAGTTAACGCACAAACCCAACTTGTTATATCTGGAGAAAAGAACCAAGAAATCCATGTCTTTTCGTCATCTCACTAAGTGCCACCAGGTTTCCTTCATATCTCAATTGCCTTTGCCCCAAGAACCGTTGTTGTGCTGTTGTTGAAGGAACTATATGGTCAATTCATATTATCTGCCCTAATGTGCTCTATTTCTGAGGTTGTTTGCAATATGAAGAACCTGTATCTCCGTACTGTTCCATCCCTCTATTCTGATGAGATTGTGGTGCCTCGGCCACAATTTTCATATTACCTTTGATTTCTATTACCTATGATATATTATAACAGATGCTATGGGGTAGTCCTAGTTGATCCTGTTATGTAAGAAGTGCAATGTTTGGCCGGCATTCACGCTCAAACAGCTTATGTAAGAAGTACCCACAGCTTATCATTTCTGTGGTATTTCAACACAATACATTTAAATGCATTGAATTCAATATGGGATATATGTCTGTCCTTTCCATCCCAGTTCTCTCCGTGTGTTAATTGTGCCGTATGTGCCTCTTTCTGTAGTTTGCGTGCACTGTATGGTACAGATTTGATAAGGAACGCCGTCCATGGAAGTAGCTGTCTTAAAAAAGCAAATAGAGAGATTTCCTTCTTCTTTCCATCAGGTAGAACGGTGTTTAGCATATTAAAATCGTGAAGTTCAGCTTTGGATTGATCATTATGAAATTTACTGATTAGGAGTATAATTGTTGGGTACAAACATCTTCTTGATATAATGATTTGGGTCTAGATATTTACTCACATGGCCATCATAACTTCCAGTGATGGTGGATCCATTTCCGAATGAAGCTATCGCAAAAGAATATTTTGAAAAACATATGAAGACTACGCTCCTCAAAGGCCTCACAGCTCTTGCAAAGGCTAAACCTCACAGTGATCCTTTGGAAGTTATTGTATCCTTTCCATGAAAAATGAAACATTTTGTTCAAGAAGAACGTACGAAATATCTCTGATGTTTGATTTCTTTAATGGAGAGCAGACATGGCTAGCCGTTTGGCTCCAAGAGAACAATCCGAACAAACCCCTCGTTAATGGAGCTCGAGTAGTAGTGGGTTTATAACAAGGCTTTCAAAAAGATATACCCTCGATCGTAGGGGTCCCCAACAGTTCTACCATTTGAACACGAACTTACCAACTTCAGCCCTGATTGATGATGCTTCTTCTTGACGTGATGGAAGAAGGTTCATATGCTTATTCTATGAATATTAATCAGAATATTTTTAGAAGTTGGCAATGGCTATCGAAATGATCAACCAGTGGACTTCCACAAAGCAAATTGCTTGCTGGAAATGCAAAATTAGACACCAAAATTTTCAGTATCTCAAACTTTACATTGCAGTCTATGTGCATATATCTCTTCAACCATTTATTTTGTTAATCTAGGAACAGAAAGGGGCCATGAAAAAAATAGTTGTTGCAAAAGTACCGGAGAGCAACCGAAAAGGTTTTTTCAAGGTTTTGTTTCATAATCATGAGATGCAAGGATGCAGGAAGAATGAAACCAAGCAAGCAAGAGATGCTACGTCCAGCCAATGACAGAAATGTTGCTAATTGCGTCACCGTCCTAGAGAAGAGACATATCACAAACACCATCAAAGCTGTTAGCAACAGCGAGGTCTTCCGCTCTGAAAAGCGACGCTCGATGAACTCCCACATTGGATAAAGTTCAAGCGGTAAACCAAACAGCAAGCACGAGCACAATGCACCTTTGACTATGATGGGCACTATGCCTTCTTGGAGATTATGAGGATAATGATTTGTTGTGTGCCGTCACCAAACGCCATGTAGCTGAGCATGGACAATCCAGCATATATGAGACTGATGAATACAAAGGCCCAACCCAACACAGCTCCAAGCTTCCATGGCTTTGCCATGGACAGTTGTAAGGAAATGATGAATCCTGCCGACTGGAATGCATGCATAGATCCCCATTCCGAAAGCTGATGATGGTACCGAAACCATATCGCGGAATGCAATAATGGTTAAGAAGCCTGACGCCTTTTGAATCTCCACTATATCAGTTGCTGCCACAGTTGCTGAGCCGTGAGATTGGCCACTACGCCTAGTGAGCCCTGTGGAGCCAAATATGTGAGAGAAGGTATGGCAGCTAGGGCAACTTCCAAAGGGAAAAGGATCCGTGTATAGAGAACTGATGATGTCCATATCCAAGTGCTTAGAAGACCTGATGAAATATTCTCCACCAGCTTGGGATCATCGGTGGTGAGCGCATGGTTGTGATGATGGGAGATGATGCCCTCAAAGAGAGGGGATGTGCAGGAAGAGGTGTATGCATCATCATGGTGCAGAAAAAGCTTGTTTTTTTGTAACTAATGGGGAGGATTCAGAGTAAATGGATGCCAAATGCTTTTTGGTTTCGGACTTTGTGAGGTTTGTTCCGACGTTATATACAAAGAAACACACAGTATTATTGTTTTAACAATTGCCCATCATGCTCATATGAGTTTTTTTGTATTGGAAAGAGGAATACATAGTCTCGGAAGATGAACAGACAATTGTGTCTCGGAAGAGGAGTAGGCTGTCTCCAAATGTTTGATCATAGCCCCAAGATTTGAATTTTACAGAGATAGGCTGGTGAAGACACGAATCGTCGAACATAGACACGAATCGTCCATCTGATTCCATGTGGATTCTAAAGCTAAGCACCTACCTATTCCAGCTCGACAAAATGGAGCTGAATGGTTGTTCCAAGTAAATCGCTCGATCCCATTCTTACGTCTCGGCATCTCGACTCAAACAGAATCAGCACTTGCTGGGCCCAGCTAAACAGTCCAAGAGTGCTGGTTCTAGGTTAGGGTTGGGGTTGGAGCTTGCCCCCCTAGGGTTAGGGTTAGGGTTAGGGTTACGGAAGTATGGCATAGATAAGCAAACTTTGTTTCCACGACAACTCTGCGATGGGCCTCCGTCTATGTGCCTTTGTCCTGTTGTTTGTTCGCACTCCTGGTGTACAGATTTTGATCAGGAATGCTGGAAGTGGCTCTCTTGAAACAAGAAACACACATAGTAGAATGGGGTTTATAACTCCATTGAAGTCGTGAAGCTCTCGCTTGAGACTGAATAGTCATGAGATTGAATGACGATGGGTTGCATATGCATTGTCTGCAATGGGCTGCTGCTGTTTGTAGCTATTGCTACTCACATGGTGATCATACATTTCTAGTGGTGATGGGCGATGGATCCACTAAGCTATGGCAAAAGAATCCTTTTGAAATCCATTTGGAGACAAAACACTCCTCAAAAGGCCTCACAGCTCTTGCAATCTGCTATGCCTCACTCCCAGTGATTGTTATCCTTTTCAATGGGAAACGAGAAGATGTGTGTTCTCAAGAAGAATGCAAGTTTTGCTGTGCTGAAACTCTTTGAAGTTTGATTTCTTCTTTGATGGCAGCAGACAATGGCAAGCCGTTTGGTTCAGAGTGAACAATCCAAACAGGATTCCCTGACAAATGCTCTGCTTCTCAATGTGATGGAAAGAGGCGCTCATAAGATGCTCAGGCTATGAATTGAATCTTAATCAAGAGAACTTCCACGAAGCGAATCGCTCGCCGGAACAGCAAAACCAAAATCTTTTGTAATCCATTCATGCAGCTGCAAATCTGAATCTTGTCAGGAAGGCTTGGGGATGAATCACAGAAAGAGGTCGATGAAGGAAACAGTTGTTCCGAATGCGCCGAAGAGCAACCCGAAAGCGATCAGCACATGGTCAGCGGCCACGGCGAGCGAGGAAGGCGGCTTCTCGAGGCTTTGCTTCGCGATCGCGAGGTGCAAGGATGCAGGGAGAATGAAGCCCAGCAAGCAAGAGATGCTGCTCCCAGCCAACGACAGGAACACCGCCAGTTGCGTCACCGCCGTCGAGAAGAGGCAGATCAGGAACACGATCGAAGCTCGGAGCAGCAGCGAGGGCTTGCGGCGCGAGAAGCGGCGCTCGATGAGCTCCCACACCGGATTGATTGAGCTCGAGCGGCAAGGCGATCATCAAGCAGGAGCAGAGCGCGAGCTTGACGATGATCGGCGCGATGCCTTCTCGGAGATTGAGGGTGATGGTCTGCTGCGTGGCATCGCCCTCGAAGAGAGGCGATGCGGAAGAAGCAGTGGCAACAAGCTGGGAATCGATCAGTGCAGCGGCGATGGAGGCGATGTTCTGCCCGATGAAGGTGAAGTAGGAGATGCAAATCGCGGTGCTGCTGAGGAGGAGGAGGAGATCGACCGCGAAGCGGCCATAGCCACCGAAGACGTGGAACATGAGATCGCCATATCCAGCGACGAGAGCATCGGGATGGAGGCTCAGGAAGAGGTGCTTGGAGCGGATCAAGAGCATCATTCCGTAGTAGGCGATGGCGCCGCTGATGATGACGATGACGATGCCGGTGGCCCATCCGACGGTGGAGAAGGTGTAGGGAAGGCTCAGCACCCCGGTTCCTAGAGTGCATAGCATCAGATTCGCGAATGTCTTCGCGGTCGATGAAAGAGCCGATGATGATGATCTGTCGACGATGCTTTGATTCTCGCTGGTTACTATGCGAGGCGACAAGAGAGGTGAGCTTTCTCCATCTGTTGGATTGGGAGAAGATGCCATGCAAGCTGGATGTTTTCCTCCTAAATCTCTCACTAATCCCCACCTCAGTTTTCAAGATCTGATCTGTTGTTTGCTTTGGGTTGTTGGGTCCTTCACATTTTGATGCAGCTCTTTTGTGTCAAGTCCCTCCCTCTATTTGATTGGGAGAAGATGCCATGCAAGCTGGATGTTTTCCTCCTAAATCTCTCACTAATCCCCACCTCAGTTTTCAAGAT
>JBBBWG010006936.1:0-25833 GCA_037176905.1 Azolla pinnata | reverse complement strand
GCCGCCGCGCTCTCCTCCCGCTCCGCCCGCCGCTCCTCCATCGCCGCGCCGCCCGCCCGCTCTTCCTCTTCCGCCGCCGCCGTTTCACACCTCGCCGCATCGTCCCCGCCGCCCGCGGGGATCCAGCTCGCGTTCACACGTCGCTCGCCCCGCCCCCCACCGCCGTCGCTCGCCCACGACTCGTCCGCCCCGTACGTCTGCAACGGCAGCTCCCGCCACGGCCACCGCTCGTTGCTGCGGCTCGGGCTCGCCCCCGGCCCGAACCCCAGTATGTCGTTTATGACCGCCGCTAAATCCCATGATCCTGCATCCATCCTTCACCCCCGATCTCAGCGCCCTGTCTCCTGATCCCCGAAAAAACCGCCTCGCCCCCTCCCTCGATCCACGCCCCTGACCTCATCGTCACTCTCCTGATCCCATCTTGCCAGACTGGCCCGCGCAAAGAATGAACGAGTGATGAGAAGATGCCGAAGAACGCCCTCCGAGTCCTGAATTCTCCGGGTACATGTGATGGACAAATGGCCACCGCTTTGGGCGACCTGACGGCAATGGCTGACACATCTAGGACGACCGATCGAGAACTTTGCAGAAAAGGGGGGGGGGAAAAACTGGCACATGGATGATGATGAGATCGCGGTAAACGAAGAGGGCGCGAGAGATGGCTCGACACGGTAACTCGATGAAAACGCCTGCACGGCTCCGACGCTCGATCGATAGACATTAGATCGATCGACCAGCCACAAAGAAAAAGGGGCGAAGCAAAAGGAGAAAGAATCACACCACCCTAAAGGTTTGGAGCGTCATCATGAAAGGGGTATATACCAAGAGAAGCGTGGAAAACGTGGCGTGCATTTCGCATACGAATCGACGGCGGAAATGCGGCACTTCGCTAACCGGCGAATTCATTGCCATGGAAAATGTTGGTCGTAAAGTGTGTGGAAGTTGGCTCATTGGGTTCTTGGCTCCATATATAGGTACATACATGCCTACTCTATATTGGCAAACAATCTAGCCTAACAATTGCATAGTCTTTAAAAAATCGTCTAATAGTTCATGGATAGCCAAATTGGCAAATAAACCAATTGGCAGCCATCTAATGTTAATAAATGACAGGCCAACACTTATAGATTGAAAGTGAGCACATGTGACATGACCGTAAACGATGATGAAACGATTATCATTCACTGTGGACCACCGCTCTTTTTGTTTTTACTCGGTGTGCTAGTTTAGTAGTTTAAGTTACCTCCATGGCTTTGCCCTCTAGTTTCTGAAATTGAAGAATTGTGTAATAATAGATACATATGGTTTTAATTTTACCTAATGGAAAGATTTTTCTTCACGAAACACAGATGATGTCTCAAACAAACGATTAGTGTGGCGATTGAAATATATGTAAAGAAATTTTTTTCTTCAGCTTATCTTTCGACAAAAACACGCATATTCTTTTGTATCATCATCTCCATCCTTTGGCGGGACAAGGCATCGATACTCTCGTTTGTGTGAAACTTTCAACAAGGATGTGTCGTAAAATACAGACATTCTAAATCAAATGCAGCTTTACTCTTGGGATACAAGCCTACACTTAAAACATCATTGCTTGACCACCTAATAAAGAGTTGACCTCTATACAAGAGACTAGTTATCTCTGGTCCAATAAAGCATCTTGAGGTTTGTAAAGATTCAATCGGCCTATTCCATTAACTTTTGAGACATAATCTAATTCAATCTTGTGTGATATGAGACACACATTTTGTTTTGATAATTATCGACTTTATAGCTCCTGTGATAGATACTTTGCTTGGGTCTTGGGTTCAAGTCCCTTAGGCTTTAAAGAATTGGCTTTCATGTGGAAAACTTAGCGTTTGGATGTTGTGATCTTTGGTGAAATTTTGGCCTTCAAGGATTTTATGACTTTTGGGTAAAAATCTAGTGATCATATGTAATGCGTTTGCTCAAGTTAGTCGATATAATTAGCCACACTTAATCCATTCTTTACCATGATAAGTCTTTATTATATCGTCATTATTTACCAAGAGACCTAGCCTATACATTATGTGGTTGCCAATTGGTCTATTTGCCAATTTGGCTATCTTGTAATAGTTGACAAATAAGTTAGCCTAACAATCGTATAGTCTTTAAAAATCATTTATTAACATGAGTAAATGTTTAAAATATTATTGGTTACTCAAGTCAGAACTTTAAACTAAAGACTTGACAAAAACAAAATCATGTAATTATAAAGGTATAAAAACATAAAGATCACTAATTATAAAAGATTTGGACTTCTTTAGCCATGTATTAGCAAATTCTTTAAGTAGATCGAGAGAACCAAAAGTGTTGAGGAGCAAGAATCCTTTGATTAAACAAGTCTAATGTTGATATTGTACATGGTATTTACTTTATATTGTTGAGGGTGTTTTGGGCTATAGAAACTTAATAATACATGTGTAGGTAGAACCATTAAGGTTCTAAACCATAAGATTGGTAGGTTATCCTGGTAAGAGAATGTTTTTTGTATTATAATAGATTGAAGAGTAACATTACGAGTATTTAAGAGATATTAACATATTCATTTAATGTAATTTAAATTTTACATACAATTAAATATGACTTGATTCGAATTATAAGTGTAATAAGGGTAGTATTAAATCTATTAATATTGCTTATTTTCTCTTAATTTTTCTCTATCTCATTTTCAACCCAACAACTCACACATTTTACAATCGTTTAAAAAAATAACTAAAAAAAAAACTAAGAAAGGAAAATGTGATTGTTAGATTTGATTTTAAGTGTTATGTTTTAAAAAGTAACCACTTTCTCTATTATTCTCTATTTATATTGTGTTTTTAATTCTTTCTCGTTTTTTTAATGTTTCTTTTCTCTATCTCATCTTCAACCCAACAACTCCTTACGCATTTTACAATCGTTTAAAAAACAAACTTAAAAAAAAAAAACTAAGAAAGAAAAATGTGATTGTAAGATTTCATTTTAAGTGTTATGTTTTAAAAAGTAACTGTTTTTTTTATTATACTCTACTTATATTGTGTTTTTTTATTCTTTTCTCATTTTGTTAACGTCTCTTTTCTCTATGCATTCACATGCAGATATTGAGCCCTCTTTTGTACCCTATCCATATAATGCACCGAAAACATCAAGGTAATATTAATCTCATGACATTGATAATATTCAAATAACTTAAATCTATACCTTTCTTGACAACCATGTTAACATTACTACTAAGTTTGATGAACCTTTAACTAAATCCAAGCACAAAGCATAATCGATCTATCGAGATGTCGAGACCGATATGTTTATAGTGATAATAATCAATGATTGATGACTATTCTTACCTAACTTTATTGTGTTCTATATGGCTTGCATCACTTTTATTCATTTAGAATTTATTTGCATTTTTAAATTTGGCCCTTCCTCGGTACACCCATCAGTCATGACATTATCAAATATGTTTATATATTATCATCTAAAATTGTTTTAGTGTAATTGGTAAGTTAGATGTAAACCTTAAACTCTAGAACTATTAAAAAAATAAGACCTAGGATAATCATAAAGATATATAAAAGCAGAATTGAGTTAAATTGTACAAAAGGTTATCTAACATTAAATGCTTGTAATTGTAAATAAAATCTAAAGAGGGTTCATTTATAATTATTGACGAATTAGTCCGTTTTTAATTTTTTTTCGTCTCCATGTCTATT
This sequence comes from Azolla pinnata, assembly GCA_037176905.1. NCBI lineage: Eukaryota > Viridiplantae > Streptophyta > Polypodiopsida > Salviniales > Salviniaceae > Azolla > Azolla pinnata. The sequence goes on along the minus strand of JBBBWG010006936.1, from coordinate 22,117 downwards.
TTACTTTTCTTACTGATTGAGTTATACAGTGATTGATAATGAGTGTGAAGAATGCATTTATATATATTGCGATTGAAAAGACAACAAAGAAGACCCCTATTCAAGTTTATATATAATTATAAGTATTCAATATTGAGTGACCTATTTATTGTCTAATTATCTGATTATAATTCTATATGTTTATCATTGCATTTGTTCTTCTTTTTTATGTGAGTCACCCAAGACTGCAGACCTTAAATATGTTGAGCATTGCACTCTATAAGTGATCACATGTTAGATCGTGACATCCTCCATGGTCACAAAGCTTAAATTCAAGTAAAGGGATATAGGGATAGTAATTGGGTAAGTAATGCATCAAATATAAGATTTATATTGGGATTTGTATTCTTGCTTAGAAATGGAGTAATCTTCCAGAGTAGTAAGAAACAACCGATGACAATTGTATCTCCAAGAGTAACAAGAAACAACTTATGACAATTATATCGATACAATTATAATAAGTTGTTTCTTGCTATTCTGGGAGATTATTCCATTTCCAAGCAAGAATACGTAATACACGACCAATAATCATATAATCGATAAACACTAGGATATAAAAAATGGGATTGATTGAGACTTGACATTCAACGAATAAAACTTGGCATGACTCATAATCACACTAATCGGTGTGAAAAAGAAAGAAGAAATGATTGATAAACCCAATATTGGCTCAACACCTATATCGTCAACCAACAAAAGTCCATGAATAAAAAGAAAGACAAAAGGGGTAAGACTCGCATATCGGCTTCGCTCCCAAAATCAGTGCAGATGAGAATGATGCAACTTGACACCCTTGATTTTGTTTAGGAATAATTCTTGATTAACAACCTAAATGAATAAACATGAAGAGTATAAATAGAAATGAAGATGGACTAGCTCAAGGCAACTACTCGTATATTTCACCCAAAATAATAATAATAGGTTAATTTTCTTGTTCTTTTAAATATTTTTCTCACTTTCATTTGTACTTGTTAACTCTGGACCAATTTCCCTTTTGCTTGTTAACTCTGCATGTACTTTCTTTACATGAATGAAAATGTTTTCCCCTAAATAGATTTTTCAACTAGTGACTGCCAAAAAGTTTATTACAAAGGCATACTACCTCTAGTATCGAAAATATCTGGAAAAAACAAGTTATAATTAGCTCTCATGTTGTATGTTTATTACAGACACTACACAATCTTCCAGGACATAAAAATATAGCTTATTGTATTTAATCCCCTTTCTTCTAAAACTTGTTACAGACAGATATGGACAACACCTCCTCTAAGTAATGGGCGATAGAAATAGCCAACTTGGTGTATTGTATATCGATAATAACCTGTCACGAGAAAGATGGAAAACTCATATTGTCATCCACAATGCAATGAATTTCATTATCTTTTCATGTTTTTTATTGGACTTCCTTGCAGCGTATCAAATTGTGCCCTCAGGAGATGGACAACATCTAGCCATATATTTCTCATAACCTCAACAGGGGTAACTCGTTGGCCTTTGAAAACCATGAGACATTTGTACTTCCAAATATTTAATAAAATAATAGCAAAAATAACTTCCCATCGAGGGTCTATTCCTTCTCTCTCATTTCCAATCCAGTCATTTGGCATAAACACTCTTTGACATCTTTGATAGACAATGACATATCCTGTCTAAGGTGGTTTGTTATCATAAAAAATCTCTTGTCCATGTAAAACAGTACTCCATGCTATCGTCCCCCACAAAAGAATTGTATTAGTAGGCAAGTAAGAAAAAAGACGGAGCACCATTGCCCAAAACTTGCTCAACACTATACAATCCTATAACACATGCTTAGGGGTTTCCGAATGGAAATCACATGTTCTACAACCTTGAAAAACATTTTGACATTGTAACTAACTACTTGTCGAGCAAAGCTCGATATGCTAATTGCAACATGAAAGTTGTGATCTTCTTTGGTCATTAACCTTTCTATATTCTCTTCTAAAAGGCCTTGGAAAAAAACTAAAGAAAGCCCATAGCTTTCCCAATAACCACATGTCGTTACAAGAGTCCTTATCCTTTGAGCTTGTGAAATATTGTGTCCTACCTTAATGGAGTACGAGTATTGAAAAATGGAATTTATTTGTGTTCTTGAACTTGCGAAGACCATTTCGACCGCGTAAATTCAAGAGGATCTCATTCCAAATATTGTATAGGTTGAGAGAACAAAGCCCATAGATTTTAGGATTCATCTAGCGCTTGAGGATTAGATTTGTCATCATTAACTTTGTAGAAATTCCAATTACCCTCACCTGCAACCAAGTGCAGTATATTAGGATATATGATTCATGTTTCACTTTAATAATTCTACCATAATAACGAACCTCATAGTATGAGATTTGACCATCTTTCCCAAGCCCTCTAACACCAATCAAAATCTTTAAAGGTGAAAATGTACTAGTCCAATTATACTTCAGAGAAGGGTCCAAACTCCCATGCCAAAAAGCCTGTTGAATTTGTCATCTTATTATACATATGCCTCTAAAGCCATTAAGATGCTGCAATTGCTCATCATCTGATTGTTGTAGAAAATGTGACCAATTACTCTAATTCTTTGCTATTGTTGCTTGTAGTCTTCCCCATGCTAACTTCGTCTAAATTCCCAACATATGCCCCAAATGATTAATAAATAACATATTCCAAAAGAGAGGTTGCCTAAGTAATTCATCTTGCCCAAACAACATCTTCTGATTTAGCCCTTGTTGTAACGACCTCCATGCATAGAACACACCTGACATAAACTTACTACACTCCCCATGTAAACGAACTTGTGAATGTTCAATAAAGCGCCACTAAATTGATTGGTTCTACGGACCTCCTATAAAAGGAAAACTATTATATAAAGCTTTCAAAATGAAACTCTTCCATGGAGCCTCTTCAGGAAGAAAATTTCTCACTATATGCATCCTTAAAAGTGCTTTTCCTTGTAACCATGGGTCAATCAACCCCAACTCACCCATTTCGACTGGCAAGGTTATCATTGATCATGCAACCCTTGACCGAGCACCCCCATCATTCTTCTCGGACCATAGAAAATGCTGAATTAGCCATTGAATTTGATTCACACTGGACCTTGAAAAAATCCAGCAAGATGATATATACCACAATGATGCCAACAAAACATGATTGGCTGCAACCACTCATCCTACAAAGGACAGCTTAGCAGTACTCCAGAAAATTAGCTTCTTCCTCAAAGATAACAATAACAGTGTCACATGTGCATTAGGAGATAACCCAATACCAACTTGACAACCCAAATATTTTATTGACTATCTTGGCTCTAACCAACTAAAACCAAGATGTGGAAGCCATATTGGCCTTTCTTAGCCAACCCAAATACGAATCGACTTTCGCAAATTTACCAAGGCACTAAATCTTTACTAAAAAATATCCAATGATCTGTGTAAGGCCTCCAAATTCATGACAGACCCTTGGAGATATAAAGTTGTATAATTGGCATAATCATAATCTAACAATTTTCCTCTATCCAAGGGCAAACTTAAACCACGAATGCTGAAATCGTTAAGTCCTCAAAAAAATTTACATGGCTTTTGAGAAGAAGAGAAATAAGAAGGGCAATAAGGGACAACCTTTCCTTATTGATCTGGATAGGGCAAATCTATCGTCTTTCCCACCCGCCATAAGTACTTTATTGTATGTCATTTTATAGAGATAAGCCACTCCCTTGATCCAGTCTTCTACGAATCTAAACCTTCTCAATACTCCATGTAGGAAATTCTAGTCAACACGATCATAAATCTTCTCAAAATCTAAGAAAATAATAGCCAAATCTTGTTTTTTCTCTCAACCAAATCCACAGAATTCCAAAATGCTACCAGATTATAAAAAATATTCCATTCCCTTAAAAACCCTATTTGTGACCCATGTATCAAGTCTTGCATATACGGTTGCAATTAAAGAGCAATTATCTTAGCAAGAATTTTATAAGAGGTATTCAAAATTGTAATAGGTGTCTACTTAGCAACATCCTTTGAAGGGCCATCTCCTTTAGGTATCGAATAAATTAGTCCCTCTGAAAATTCTGGAGGCACTACTCATTCCAAAAAAATTGCATTGTAAGTTGTTACCGAATCATGTGCTATCACATTCCAATAGTAAAGAAAGAAGCCCTTGGACAACCCAATGGGATTAAGGTAAATCCCTATATTTATACAATTCTAAAACTGTTGTATATAAGAAGAGAGTCTTATTTACAAGAAGAGGGAGATACATGTAGAAACTTCTAGAAAATTCCATAACTTCGTGTAGTAGCTCTTCATTCATAAAAGGAGACTCTAATACTACTCGCATATGAGGAAGCACCTTCGTTGTAATAGAAGACCTCTCTCGACAATGTATTTGGTGTTGAAAAGTACCCTCAGTACAAAGAAAACACATATCGAATTGTGGCATTACGAAGAAATACTTGTGAATTTGAGCGTAATATGCTTCAATCCTAAATATAAGTCCACAAATTGTTAGTTAAAATGGGAGTTGAGTTTAATGCACGCTAATTAAATTGAAAAGATAATTAGAGAGTTGTCATCTTTTTGTCCACTAAGATTTTCTTTTCAATGTCTAAATTGGCAAGCCTTTAAACCTTATTATAGTGTAAGATCATAGTTGAGCTAAAATCAAGGAAACCTTTTGAGAGTTCCTTAAATATTGGAATGGTTTCTAAAATAGTCGGATTAGATTTCTAGAGCTCAGAGACAAGGAACTAACTACAACAAAATTTTGGCATTAACAAGGTATCTGGGAGGATTATGTGAGAGATTATTGGTGATGACTAGGGGCATGTAAGCAACAGAGGAAGATAACTATGTTGTAGTGGCTTATTGCGCATAGAGCAGTGGCTGTTACAGCATGGTTACATGTTCAACTAAATGTTGTACCTTGTGTGTATTGTGGTTAGGAAGAAATGATTAAACATTGTTTTTGGTCTTGTGTGAATGAATAATAGGTATGGGGTAGATTGCTTCGGAGGTTCTCGTACTCAAGTTTTTCTAGAGTCATATCATGGGGTATGGTTGTTTGGGTCGACATAGTTGTTATAAGTCACGTGTACGAGCTTGACTTTGGGGATTTCGTGTATTGTTTTTCTCAGAAGAGGTTATTCAAGTTGTTGTGCTACTCAAATTTTTTATTAAAAGAGCTCAAAGGTACAAAAGATATGGAAAGTATGGTGTGAAATAATTTAATGGAACTTATTTGTGGCTAGGTGTTCCTTTGTCTTAAAGGAGAAAAAGATGTTAGTGATAGAGATTGTACAAGTAGCTTGGAAGTTGTTGATATTTACACTTAAGGATCGGTATAATAGCATGTCAGGCAATTGAAATTTTATAATATCTAAATGTTTAATTTTCTTGAATTAGTGCCGACACTGACAGGTTTGTTTAGTATCATAAGGTACCCCATCTATTACTTAATCATTTCCTTATAATGTTTTGAGGGTTTCTCCCTAAAATTTTTATGTATTGTCTTGGCATAGGTGACATGAACAGTAAATCTTGCACATTTGTATTGTGCGCATAATAAGAGCCTTTCATTGCTATATTTACATGAAATGTGCTCTCGGTCGAATGGACAAGACATGCTCTATTGTATTGTATAAGAATTGATCAGAAATCACATTCTCACAATGTTATTTAATCTAATAACAATAAGATTGGAATTAGAGTGACAACATTTCTCGATGGTTTATGTATCACCCACCATTAATGAAGGCAAAGTTTGGCTGCCTTTCAGCTAAAATGTAAAGCTTTGAAATGATAAGATCTTATTAATGTAGGACTCAAATCTTAGCGCCGAAAGGCAAGGGGACATTGACATGTTTGTCTAGTATCATAAGGTAGTCCAAGTTGGTGCTATAAGCTGCCGACATGGTTATATACCCCACCTATTCCTTAAATTATTTCCTTATAATATTTTGAGGGTTTCTCTTTAAAATTTTCATGTATTGTCTTGGCATCAATGACATGAACAACAAATCTTGCACAGTTGTATTATGCGCATGATAAGTGCCTTTTATTGCTATATTTACATGAAACGTGCTCTCGATTGAATGGACAAGATATGCTGTAAAGTGTGGGAGAGTGGGAGACTGGGAGAGTGGACCTTTTTCAAGAGTGTTATGTGATCATCGACCATGAACATCACAATTTCCTTAGCCCAATTAGTCAGCGGGTGTTGTAACGTCCACTTGCGCCTTGGAAGAGACCTCTTGGGCAAAGAGCACAAGAAGTTTGGAGGGTCTCAATCGATCGATCAACATCGCCGACCTCATCTCTAATTGCCCGATTTCACATGCTTTGCCGAGAACAAGTCCTCTTGGTCTGTAACCAATTAAAGAGAAAGAACGAGTTCATTGATCGGGGTTTAGGGTTTTCGGGTTCAATGAGGATGGAATCAATGTTTGATCGATTGATCACTACTGGGAACGAATGAGTGCGGCAAAATCGAACTGATTAAATCTTGAGATCCCTAATCATTCCTCCGCGACAGAACTTGTGGATTGTGAAGCGAATCCAAGGCGCGAAAGCGGAGGCCAAGTTCTTTCTTTCTTGCACCATGGGATGCCTAAATGGACATTTTTAAGGGTAAAAGTTCGGAGGTGACAACCAAAAGTAAAGTGTTAGGGAAGTGGTGCAAGCTCTAGGACGGAAGAAAAGAAGGGTATAAAAAAAAACAGAAGCATTGTGGACTGGTTCTCACGCATTCACAAGTGCATATTAGAGCAGGAATCCAAGGTTCACAGCAGACAGAGTCCGGGGGGATCAATCCATCAACGGTGAGAAGAAAACCGGGACCGATGGCCGCTGGTGTCCCTGCGTTGTCGGGTAAAACATTCCTTTCATCCGGTCCCTGTTTCGTACACAATCTTAGCCTGTTTTCCGATCATGTCTCAGACTGTTTTTCCGATTCGGTACTGATTTTTGAGAGGGGTTTTAAGCTGCTCAGTTGGGGAAGTTTAGGCATAGAATGGAGGGAATTAGGGGTTGCGATTTCATGTCGGCGATTCATTGGCTGGCATCCATAAGTAGTTTGCATGCGATCGACAGCTGGTCAGTATAACCAATTATAGGCAATTTTGATGGGTGATAGATGGGCAATTAAGGCAACAATCATGGGTAACTGGTTGGTGATGAAGCAAGGATGAGAATTGATGTGTGATTAAGATAACAATGATGGGTGATTGATGGGTAGTTCTATGATAACGACAATGGGGGGTGGTTAAGCTAGCAACAATAGGTAATCGATGGCCGATTAAGCTAGCAACAATAGGTAATCGATGGCCGATTAAGCTAGCAACAATAGGTAGTGTATGGGTGATTAAAGCTAGCAACAGTAGGTAATCGATGGGTGATTAAGGTAGTAACAATAGGTGAATTGGTGGGGTGATTAAGGTAGCAACAATAGGTAATTGATGGGTGATTAAGATATAGCAGTAATAGGTAATTGATGGGTTATTAAGATATAGCAACCATAGGTAATTGATGGGTGATTAAGACAGATTTTGGGTAGAGTATGGGTAATTAAAACAGCCATCATGGGTATAAATTTGGCTCAAAGATTGGCCCCCCACCATTGTTTGGGTAGTCCAGCTAATCGAGGACTCATGGATATGTACTAGGATCGGTGTTCGTCACCATGCTGATGCTGATGCTGATGCTGATGATGTCGATGGTGATGATGGTGATGGGTGCCGGGGCATCGAGTGTGAAACGGGCGTCAGGCGTGTTCGTGTTTGGGGATTCGTACGCGGACACGGGGAACCACGACCCCTTGGAACCATCATCGAGCAGCACGTGGAAGTACCCGTACGGCAACACATGGCCGGGCATCCCGACTGGCAGATACTCCAACGGCCGCGTCCTCACCGATTACTTTGGTAAGAATTTCGCAAATCTGCGATGGATGATTCGATTCATGAGACATTATTGGCTGGATCTGCCTCAAGTATTATGTAAACATTCTACTTGGTTACACGAGAATATCTTCGACACAGCCGATTGTTTACATTCCCATACTTTTTTTTACCCACATCTTGCTTGTTTTTTTCCCAATCTCTGAGTCTGGCGCCCTAACCCGAAATAAGCCCCATATTGATGCAGTTCGACACTTACGTGTGATCGATCCGATCCCATACAGGGTTCTGAATTCGAGCACCGCGTTTGGGCCCAATGCCATGGTCGCAAGCGTAAACTTTGCGTTTGGTGGCAGCGGCGTGTTCCCGACGTTCGGCGCCAACTTCCCCAACATCAGCGCCCAGATCGGCCAGTTCCGGGAGCTTCTCCGCAAGCACATCGTGCCCGCTGCGCTCATCGAATCATCGGTCGTTCTGCTAGTTATAGCAGGGAATGACTACACTGTTTACTCCAACCAGCATCCCAACAACCAGGTATATCTCTTTTGATCGTGTTTTTCGCCTTTAGATCTTAGCTCTAGTTAGGCAAGAATCAATACATATTTACTTGCACAATAGATAATATGTCTTAGCCCTGTTTTTCTCTTTCTTTTATGACCAATAGTCCATTCCGAGTATGCAGATGTTACAAATTGTATGGTTAAGGCTAGTAGAGCCTTAGTAACTACCCTGTTTAATGAGAAAGGACAAATTTCTCTGATCCGAAGAAAGGCTTTGTTTTTTTAGCCATTGCTTAATACAAAGTATAGATCTTCACGAGAAAAAAAGAAAAAGCACCTCTACCCATGGGTTATATGATCCTTTGAATATAACCAACATGAGAAAGAAAGATATATTAACGTCTTCTTAGGATAATATTGGCCGACGAGCCAAAAATGTACAATAATTTTTTGTTTTTGTATATCCACTCATCTATCAGAGTACGCTGATAATTACAAATAGAATCATCTAATGTTCATACAGGGAAAATATGATGTGGATAATGTGTATAAAGAAAAGAAAAGAACTTGAAATGATAAGTAAATCTATCAGAGTCTGACGACAATTACAAGTACAATCATCTAATGTTCATTCAGGGAAACTATCATGTGGATAAATGTGTAGAAAGAAAAGAAAAGAAATTGAAATGATAAGTAAAACATCTCATGCATGCTCTCTCTTTGTGTGTGATTGGTAATTTTCTGATTCGGGGTCAATGATCTCAAGGGTGTGAGGAGCTTCTCCGCCAAGGTGGTCGGTGAAATGAAGGCCAACCTACAAGAGCTGCATTCACTAGGATTCAGGCGGTTCGCAGTGACCAACTTCGAGCCATTCGGGTGCTTCCCTGCAGCGACTCAACCCTACAACTTCACGCGCTGCAATCCCGCGAGACCGGCCACCAGCGATTTCCACAACCAGTTCCTCGCAGCCGCCATCTCCAGCCTTAGAAGCACGCTCACGGACTCGAGATTCGACCTCCTCAATCTGCACAGTGCATTCCGCCAGATATTGCAAGGCATGCAAATCCACCTGACTTCCTATCTGCATCTACCATAAGAGTACTAGGATTAAAATGAGTGTTGCTTTGTCATATACGAGCCGGAATATAGGATCGAATCGGGATTAAAGTTAGCGAACTTATCTACTGTAAAGGACAAGTATATAATATTTACGCTGATCCATTTCCTAATTTCAGGGCGATGTGCGAAATTTACCATGAATTCTTTTTGTCTTTTTGCCAGGCAACTCCAGCAACCTGGTAGTAACAAGGCAATCCTGTTGCAAAGCCATCAATGCGACGACGAGCTGCGGCAGTGTAAGTGAAGATGGGCAACCCTTGTACACGCTGTGCTCCAACCCCAGCCAACATTTCTTTTGGGATAGCGTCCATCCATCGGACCACGGTTGGAAGCTTGTGTCCAGAATCCTCTTCAAATAATCTGCAGCTGGCAACACATGATCTCGATGATATAATGCCGATCTCCGTCGATTCTCTGGATGATGCCATTTAATAAACTACAGCTAGCTGGGTATCTAGCCAGCAGCTCAAGTATTCGATTCTGATTTCTAGCTTGCAGCTGCCAATAAATTTTGAAGACCACAACTCTAGTTCAAAATTGCATTGATCTGCAGGATTTAAAGCTATAATTTTGTGAGATCGGGATTAGATTCAGCTGTCTCCAATCAAATTATGCGGCGCAGCGAATGTAAGTATCCGGCATGTATGTTAAATTTGATTGTTAGAGCTCAATGTTCCAGGTGAATCATTAGTTACTGCCCATGGCGCAAAAGCATAGTTGGAAAATGATTCATATACGAACAAACATATGCTCGCTAGTGGTGAAGAATTTAGGTAAAACCTACCACATATCACTGTAAACATCCCTAGAAGAAGTCTCCTAATTAGTGGTACGTAGATTAGATACATTAATCTAAAAGCACAACCAAAATATAGACAAGGGTATTGGCGAGTTTGCCGCGCATTACGCCACGAATTTTGTTTAGTAAAAGCTCAAAAAATAGTGTGGCGAAAATCGCGGCAAAGGACTTAAAAAATTTGCCACGTAGTTGCCATGAATTTATATGCGATCATATACGCAAATTTATATGCAAATTTATATGTAAACACGTACATGAGCTTTGCCACGAGTTTTAACGAACCATTGACGTGTGTTTTGTCGTGACTATTGCTGCGAGTGTTGTCGCGAAATTTTTGGGAATTTTCTTGTTTCTTTTAGTGCGAGCTTTGCCGCGAGCTATGCGTGAATTTTACTGCGAGTTTTATTGCTAATTTGACGTGAGTTTCACATTTTATTTGACTCGAATATTACTGCTAATTTGACGCGAATTTTATTGCTAGTTTACCGCAAGTTCTACTGCATCATTTACGCGTTTTCTACTGCAACTTTGATGTGAGATTTACTATTTGTTTTATGCGAGTTTTATTGCTTCTTTTACGCAAGCTTTACTGTAATAGTGACGTGACTTTTACTGAAATTTTTACGCAAGCTTCACTACAAGTTTCCCGTGAGTTTTTCTACATATTTTACGCGACTGTTTTTGTAAAATTTACACGAGTTTCTTGCAAGTTGTACTTGAGTATTTTTGCAAAGTTTACATGAGTTTTACTTCTTATTTTGCGCGAGTATTTCTGCAAATTTTATGCAAGATTTTTTGCAAATTATACATGAGTTTTATTGCAAAATTGACCCTATGTTTACTAGAAATTTGATGCTAATTTATTGCAAATTAAACGCTTATTTATTGCAAATTTGCTACGTTAAAACTATCGATTTACTACTCATTTGCTAGACTTTTTAATTCTAATTTAGTGTGCATTTGCCTCAAATTTACTACATGTTTACTGATTCGTATCTAGATGCAGACTTTTAATGCTAGTTTAGTGTGCATTTGCTTCAAATTTCAACAATTAATTGAATATTTTGAATTATATTTTTAATCAATCAAATTATAGATCTCAAATTAAAACATGAAATATAGATTACAATCACTAAAAGTCTGAAAACATAATGGAACTAAAGTTTGTACAAGAAACAAAAAAATGTTTACTGAGAAGGATTGTATTTAAAGTCGTAAATATCTAACTCTAGTGACATATTACCTGACCTAAGGTTGGTATATGTCACCTTAGTGTCTACAAGTGATAAAGTGCCGCTCTGCTAAGGGTTTTGCTCGAGGTCCTGAGCACCTGCTACAGCTTCGCCTGCTTCCAAATCAGCATTAGTGCTTAGTAGCTCTAGCTGTATCCCCAAATTGAGAATCAGCTAGTTGTCTATGATCAAACCAAGACTTTTGCAATGCATCCACGTGTCACATCATGAATGTATCCGAAATAATCCTCCTTATCGGGATACGGCCAATGATCAACGACACCCATCTACATAAAAACAAGAACATTAATCAATGTAGGTTATTTATAACACTAATTGATTATATATTAAAGAGAACAATTGTGATCTATGGAAATACTTACAAGTCCACCTTGAAAGCCAAAGCGCCTTCGCTACCCCATCTCAAGGCACCACGTGACCTTATCTAGCTCGCATGTGCAAGGACATGTCGAGCACTATGTTCCAACGCCCAAGACCGTGCCAAGGTTGCCCTCCACTCAACATTGTGATAGTTTCAAGGCTGCCCTCCACTCAACATTGTGATAGTTTCGAGACTACCCACCATCTAATCGTGGTGGTAATCCAGCTGCCTCCTGGTCTATTACTGCCCAAGGAGCTCTCGTGTAGCTTCTCTAATGGTTCGCGATATGTGCGAGTATGGTTCGACAAAGTCAAACTGAGCTCACTGTAGAGTGTTTGGGGATGGGGTACTGGGTGTGAAATGCATATATGATCTGCGCAATTACCCCATCTATATATTTTTTCTAGGGTCATAAACATTCCAGACATGCACTGTCACTAGCTCTAGGAGGTATCATCGCACGTCTCGACTAGAGTGATTCATGAGGACCCTCTTACTATCGTTGCAGGTGTAAAATGATCGGCTGACATCGTGATCATGACTAGCATGATGAGGTCCAAAAGGTGTGATGTGGGCGTTCCCATCGACATTATCATCCCGTTTGCCCGGATAACACATGGGACACCTATGTGACAATGTCCCACATAGTTGAACCTTATGGGTCCAATTACTAAACCTTGGTCCGCAGTGCTTCACTAATCTAAGTATTTCAGGCCAGTTTGCGATGTAAAGGAATCGAGTGGTTGTACCAATCGCTAATTGGGTTATGCACCTTCAACCAAGACAAACCAAGTATGATTGGGTGTCATGGTGAAGTGATGATATAAAATGTCAAGACTTCCTAGTAATCCTCGAGTTGTAAGAGGAGTAGGCTAGTGGTTTCTATAATGGTGCCAGAGAAAAGCATATGCCTATTGATAACTTTCACTTGAAATGACGATGTTGGAGGGGTTCTCGAATTGGGTTGCCGCCTTTGATATCACTAGTTCCTCTCAACAAAGCTCAAAAAGCTGATTTTCACAATTGACTGCTTGCATAATGGCTTGCGATAAAGAAGTAGGTACTTTGAGGTTGAGTAATAAATTTTTAACATCGTTTCGAAAGCTCCGACGAAAATGGTCGCAAAATGTTTGGTCATCTCATTGAACATCAAATGCTAATTGTCGAAATTTAGATGCATAGATAGACATCAAACAAATACCTTGATATAATAAATAGAGTTTTGATGATAATTATTTAGTATCAGTACATATCCTTAAATGTCTCTTCGAACTTTAACAAAAAGGCAAGAAAGTTTTATGTGATATGCAATCCTTCTTGTACTTGGGGTAATATAAAAGGGACTCGTACCTTAAATAACTTCCCTTCATTAAGTGGGTAGTTGAGTGGCCTAACCCCTTTTTTTTTCTCTATGTTCTCTCTTTTGGATAAACTCCCCACCAAACGTCAATCATGTTTTTCATGCCATTACTATAGTTGTAGTAGCATTGAAGAAAACATCATTCTCTTTTGCAAAGCATTGACATTTTGGATCGCACTAGTCGTAAAGAGAGTTTATTTTTGAGAATGGAGGATGTTTTTTCTTTTTTTATATTGACTTGCAGAAATTGGTTGATCGGGCATGTCGTGGAAGTAGTCAATGGCAAGGAAATGATAGAGCTGTTGCTGCTGGATGTGGTTGCAGTGGAGCTGGTACATGGTCCTCGAGATAGGCATATGGATGCAATGGGGTACTCTGCAAAGAGATTGTTATCTGTAGGGGCCACATTTCGTTAGCCATGGTATCCCTTGCTGTAGCATGTGCTCTTGCCCATGCCACCATCCTTGCTATCGTGAGTGGCAAATGGATGCAAGCTATCATGATCCACCTCTCTTAGTAAACCCTAAACCCTAAACCCATGGCTTGGATATATACGTAGATATACAAATACAAACATCGTCTTTAACAATACGTGTAATATTACCTGCTCTCTGCGCAAAGAAGACTTGACAAAGGATTGAGTGATGTGCTACTTCTACCAAGCATGCACAAATCCTCATCCACAACATTTGCATTAAACTAGTTGATCCTATTGATTTCAGGTCTAGTCCAATTGAAAGGTTTTGCCGAGATTTGCTCTACTGATTTGCATTGTAACTATAGCATGAGTGCCGCCAGTGTATAAGACATTTTCATCAAATATAGTTTCCAAAAGGGTAATTAGCATTTAGAACTGGTAGATCCTTACGGCGAAAGATCGGTGTTGGATAAACGAGATTGCTTTTCAAATTTTACAAAGATTAAATTGGGCTTGGGCTGGAGACGATCATACATTCCTGGAAGATACTACTACCAACTTCCACTCACGGTGGCGAGGATAGTGGTGCGAGCGAGGGTGCCTGCCTGCCATCGCTCCCCACGCAATCGTCCGAGATTTCTCCATAGCTGCTTGCAAGGCTTCTTCCTCCACCTAGTTAACTTCTTAATGCCCTGGGCTTCAAGTTACTTGGGCTTTATTTGAAGGTTCCAAAAATGATGGTGCTTCATGTTTGGGGATGTGATGCTGAATGTGGATGGTGCAACATCATGGTGATGTTGGTGGTGGTGATCATGGTGATGCTGCTGCTGGTGGCGATCCACATGCATGCTTCCACCGAACATGATATTCGTAAGCTTCGGGTTTTTCTACTAGGAATGTAATTTTGCAAACGTTTGCGAATGTTGTGAGCGAATGCTATGTGTTTCTTTGAAAAAATCTTTCATAATTTTCTCCTTTTGCTAGATAAATTAACTTGTATTTCTTAAAATTTCAATATTTTATCAATATCTTACCATTCTTCTGGCCTGAAACATACTTTTGGTGATTTCTCAATCTTGAATGCTCGAATCACTCTCGATTGAGTTTGCAGCTTGCTTAAGTATTGTTCGTTCGATGCATGCATCTTTATGTATTCCCTTTTACTTCCTTGCTTTAATTTTCGGGGATCATAATATATTATTCCCTTTTTTTTGCATACATACAGCTACGCATGCACACATCCACACACCATGTACAAACGTGTATATAGTGCGTGCACACATGCATGCATGCATGCCTGCATGCGCAGAAACATGTATGCATAGGAAACAAATCAAAAACCAAAAAAGAAAAAGAAAAAGAAAGGGGAAGTATGTAAAGCAAACCACTACCTCACAAGAGAATCTTCAATCCCAACAGCTGGTCCCTCAGCCAACCTACCCATTCATCCATACCTTCAGCGGGTCTCTTCGAGGTTAGAAGAGTTGATCAGCTTCAATGTTGATAAAGGGTTCAACAACGAACCTGTTCTACTTTGTTTTATCCTTGCTATCTTGTAATTGGGCACCTATCATTTATCATTCATTAACGTCTATCTTTCTCTTTTGTTTTCTCATTATCACACACCCAATTATTGCATTGTTTTTCCCATGGGCCATATTGGATTCTTTCTTTTTTTCTTGCTTTTATCATGTTGACTAGATGGTTTTTGTTTTTTCGACGATCCAAACGTTGTATTAAAAATTTGAGGTTTTCCTTTGTGGGTCAAGACCCATCAAAAGAATCTTTAAAATCCTTAGACAACTTAAGATAAATTCTAGCTTTACTTATAAGGTTATTCTTAAATACTAAAGAGTATAGCATGAATAGGTTTGAGAATTATATATATTACTCTTATCTGTTCTTTTTGTAGTCATTTTGACAAGACTTTTTATATTAATAAAAGGATATTATATATATATATATATATATATATATTCTCATATGATGTCTTTTTTGTTTACAAAGGAGGGAATTTAATGTTCTTTTCTTGATCATGCGCATGGGGGAATCTCGGCTCATCTGATAATAAATCACACTCATCTTATTGTGTTTGTACCAACAAGCGCTCAAGTTATATTATATTAATATTTGTGCTCAGACAACACATGGGACATCTGTCTGACAATATTGTCCCACAGAGTTGAACTTTATGATTCCAGTTACTTAATGCTTGTTCTAAGTGCTTGGCTAATCCAAGTACTCCTAAAAATTAAGTTGATAGAGGTTTAATGTCCATGTTTGGTGACAAGGTAGATCCCCATCTAATTGTATGTATCACGACCTAAGCTCGTAGAAGACAATTGACTCGAAAAGACAAGAAATTGATGAAAAGAAAATAAGATATGATTAAACACCTAGAGATTTAGAGTATAGGAGCACCAGCGACTGGTGTTGAATTGGAATGGTTCAATACTACCAAGTCCGTCGCTTTTATAGTTGGTTCTGATGTAGGCATGTACACTACTTGGCATGCATGCATGCATGCCACTTGGTGATCATGCATTAACTAGAATTGCCGACAATTTTAATAGTTCACATACTAAAATATGTATATATATGTTATTAGATTATGCATGCCTTTTAAAATAAATAAGATAATGCGTGGTTAGTATTACAAGCTTGTATTAAAAGGTATCGATTTTGAACTTTGATAATACCATAATGTCATTTTGTTTACATGCTTGTGACATCATCCCTTCCTTTGACGCGAGTTCTACGACTTGCAATGTATGAGCTAAGATTTTGTTTATTTGGATAACGATGATGAAATTCTTACTTTAATTCAGGAGCATTAGTGACGTTTTTAGCTGGTTCCCATGTTCTATCTTCAAGCGTGTATCCAACCCAATCTACAAGATAGTATAGTTCGTTACGCATTAGTTCCGAGTCTAATATAACTTCTACCTCATATTGTGGTCCAACAACAAGTTCAATTGGAGGTGGCAATGGAACAACTTGATTTGGGATAGATGAAATTACATAAAGCTCCATATTGAAACACGGGACACTAGATGAAGGTGCAGATGTTGGGGATGGTCAAGGCGTAAATAAACTTCATTTATTCAATGAAAAACCACAAATGGACCTAGACGTTGATAGTCTAATTTGTTACAAGGTTTAGTTATCTTCACGTTACGTCTTAGTAACCATGCGCTATTTCTAACTCGAAACTTGGGTGTTATAGACGATGAGTTTAATTGATATCGATTTGTTGCCCTCTTATATGTGGTTTGGGCATGACATAAATTATCTAGAAGTTTTAGTTTAATCTCTTTGAGTTGTAAATAATCTCCAATTGTAGGATTGCTTTAGTCTTCTAGATATTCAAACATCATCTAACGAGGATGGCATCTTGTGTTCACGAAAAATGGAGTGTAGCGTGTTGAAGTATCGTTGTCTGCGAGCTTAGCTCTTGACAATTTGAACCGGGATGATTTAATACTGCTAGGTCCTCCACTTTTATAGTCGGTTCTGGTTGTTGTCAGAACCAAGAAAGAGATTGAATGATTGAACGAAGATATAAGAGAAGAGAAAAAGAGAGGAGAGTGGATGGATAACAGAAGAGTGAGTTTATTAGAAGAGAATGAGTATAAAGAGGAAACTGGCGTTGATTTGAATTTATTTGATATGATCTATATGCCTCTAGGTCCTCCACTTTTATAGTCGGTTCTGGTTGTTGTCAGAACCAAGCAAGAGATTGAATGATTGAACGAAGATATAAGAGAAGAGAAAAAGAGAGAAGAGTGGATGGATAACAGAAGAGTGAGTTTATTAGAAGAGAATGAGTATAAAGAGGAAATTGGCGTTGATTTGAATTTATTTGATATGATCTATATGTCTCTATTTATAGGTTTCTCAAGATGAGCTTAAAGATTTCTAGAATGTTATATACCTAGAATATTCTAGAATGCTCTAGAAGGTTCTAGAGTTTTCTCTTAATACAATAATCACTATATTATGGAAAAGAAGCTTTTAACATTTCACGTTATGATGAGCTTCTTTAATGGTTATGCTTCCTTATTATATAGTACGAGATCCTGAGTTCAAGTCTAGGGGAAGCCTAGTGTTCACTAATTCCTTACACTATCCACCCTTCTAAAACGACGAGTGGAAGGAGTCGTTAACAATGTACGGTCGAGTTTGTTGGGATAACGACGATAACTCAATAAGAGTTTGAGTTTTACAAACATTATTGACGGGTTCCCATGTGCGATCACTCGGGGTATAGCCCAACCAATCAATGAGATAATACAACTTGTTGCGCGTGATTTTAGAATCAAGAATGGAAGCTACCTCGCACTCCGGGCCGTTAGCAAGTTGGAGAGGAGGTGGGGGCGACACGACACGATTGGGAATCGAGCTGGTGTGACAAGAATCCAAAAGAGAGTTGTGATAGACTGGATGAAGCCGTAAATTTGCATGAAGATCAAGACGAAAGGTTGTATCATTAATCCGCTCTGTGATGACAAAAGGACTGAGGCGTTGATAATCTAGCATATCACATGGCCGAGTAGTCTTGATGTGGCGCCGTAACAGCCATACCAATCACCAATCTTGAACGGAGATAGAAGACGATGTCAATCTACATGGGCCTTATATATGGCTTGAGCTTTATGAAGATGTGAAGACAACTCAAACTGAAGCTGTTGCAGGCGATGGAGCAACTGCTCTGGGCTAGGATTTGGTGAGAGCACTGGGATGTCCAAGAGACACCATCGAGGATGGTTACTAGTATAGGCGTAGAAAGGTGTGACCTTGGTAGAAGTTTCTATAGTGTTATTGTACTCAAACTCTGCATGATGCAATAGATGACTCCAATCATCTTGTTATTAACTGATGAAGCATCGAAGATACTACTCAAGTGTTTGATTCATGCGCTCTGTTCGGCCATCAGTTTCAGGATGATATGCTTAAGAGAGTTTGCAAGTGATTCGGAGCCCATCACATAGGTACTTCCAGAAGTGAGATAAATTGTGGACCATGATCACTAATAATGTTGTCTGGAAAACCATGATGGCGAAATACTTCCCGCATAATGATATTTACTATTTCTTGATTACTGATGCTCTTGACACATGGCAAGAAATGTGTCATCTTGGTAAATTGATCCACTATGGGTAAAATAGAATCAAAACCCTATGAAGGTGATAGATATATGATGAAATCCATACAAATTGACTGTCATGGCTTGCTTGGTGTCGGCAACCATTGTAACAACCCATAAGGATGATGCTTGGGCATCTTGGCTCGACAACAGATGTCACATGTGCGAACGTAATCTTCAACGAATTAGTGTAAATGAGGTCACCAAAAGGATCGCTTCACTACCTCCATGGACTTGACAATACCAAAGTGTCCAGCCTTACGGGTATCGTGACAATGCTCCAACACCTGAAGGCATGGTGATCCATCAGAGACATAAAGGAGATTCTTGTAGAAAAGTAAGTTATCTTGTTGCTTAAACTCCTTATAACGCCGAGATGATCCTGACAATGTGGAGCAAGATGCATGATTGGGACCAAGGTGGGCGAAAACATCCTTAGCAAAATTGTTAGAGTAAAGTTGTTGTCGAATAGTATCAAGAAGACTTAAATCCTGTGGTACGTTAGAAACCGTTATTGCTTGTAGTTTTGCTGAACCAAAGAGAACTTGCTTTTAATTGTCGAAAATTGGGTCTCTAGGGCGAGGTGCCAAATATGAGTGCCGAGATAGAGAATCTGCTTGCCCTTGTTGTTTCCTGGGCGGAAAATGATCTTGAAATCGAAACGAGTTAAAAATTGCGCCCACCGAGCTTGTCGCCTATTTAGCACTCGAGTCGTCTGGAAATATATAAGATTTTTGTGGTCGCTATAAATGGTGATTTGATGAGGCGAACCTTCCAAGAATTGTCGCCATTGCGCAAAAGAGTCGACCGCATCTAGTAACTCTTTGTCATGCACCTCATAATTGATCTATACAACATTAAGTTTTCTTGAGTGAAACACGACTGGATGTAACTCCCCATCTTCCCCTAGCTGCTATAAGATGCTCCCCACTGCAAACTCGGATGCATCTGTCTCAATGGTAAGATCAATGGGACAATCGTGTGGCCGACGTTTCGAAAGTACACCAGCTTTGGTTTTGTCGAAAAATTAACATATTCTTGGTATTTTGTTGGAATGTAGATCTTTGACTTTCGTTGAATGTCACTAGAAGGTACAACTGATACAACAAATAAGAAAAATTCTTCTTTTGCTCCAGCTACTTGGCGCAGTTGTTGTAGGGTGATGGTTAAAATCTGAAGAGGGGCAACTTGTTTGGTAGAGGGTGGGTTGGTAACACTGTCTTTCTTGGGAAGGATCCTAGGTTCGAGTTTGGATTACTAGCTTTCCTTTTGAAGGGCACTGAATTTCTCGTCGATTCGAATAAATTCTGGGTTTGTGGAGCTCGAACCATGGCAAGCTTAGGACTACTGGGTGCTCGGGGCTACGAATTATATTGAAGGAAATGACACATCCTAAATCACCTAAGAGTATGTGTATTGGCTTAGAATCCTTGAATATTTTACCAGAAGCTAAGGGTATTTGATTCTTTCGGGCAAAATCTCTATCCATGATACAAGAATTGGCTCTGGTATCTAAGAGAGCTGGGACATAAAGTTGACAACTTGGTATCCTAACTTGTACTTGGGCTAAGAAAACCTTACTAACATGCTTGGAAGAGATGGAACCCACACTAGGCTACATATATCTAGGACTGTCCAACCAAATGGCTCCGATTTTGGCCAGATTTATTCGTTTCACTCCTTTTTTAATTGGCTTAGAACCTCAAACTTATTTAATAGAGGTGGATTATTAGAGTCACTAGTTGGCATAGTTTTTACAATGCTAGACTCATTTTTATTATCACTGTTAATGTGATGTACTTGACGTCTAGGTCTGTGCGGGCAGTGAATGGCAATCTGTCCGGAACCTCCACAATATAAGCATAGTCGATTTGCTCGATGGCGTTGTTTCTCTTCATCTAATAATGGTCCTAGTCGTCGGGTCATATCAATCTCCATCGGTGTCGGGCTGTCCATTGGTGTTGGACTACGTGTTTGTCGTAGAGCTAGGACGAGGCCATATTGTTGCCTTGGAGATTGTGTCGTCACTTATACGTAAGTTGGCGTAAATCTTGATCTTGTTTGCTATTATTGTTGTCGCTCAGACGAACGCTCAAAAAGTCGATTGTCACATCGTATTGCTCGGCTGATAGCTTCTGTGAGGGATTTTGGATCTTCTCGGAAGGTAAGAAGCAAATCTTTTATGTTTCCACGAAGAGCCGAACGAAACTACTCCATGAGGGCTTGTTCGTCCCAAGGAATATCACTTGCAATGAGACGAAAATTAGTTGCATATGTTGATGCTGGTTGATCCCATTGCCGCAGTGTGCGAATCTTATTGATCCCATCCCTAAACCGAAACAAGCTTTAAACTCTTTGATAAATTCTTCAAAGTTGTTGAGTAGGGGAGAATTTGCTTCTAGCAACGGAGCAAACTATGACAATGAAGTGCAAGTCTAATAAAGTACCCACTAACCTGACTCGAGATGAATCCATCGGATAAAAGCTAGAAAATGTGCTCTTGAACCATCGAATTTAGCTGGGAGGCTAATTTTGGGCTCCTTTATAACTCCCGGTCCTTCGACTTTGACTTGTTGTAGCACTACTATTGCCGAGTCCAATTGTTGAGCCCTTCATGTAAACTCTTCATGTATTTGTTACTTCTCAACAGAAACCTTCTGTAAATCTTGAAGAAGTCGTTGATTTTCTAGCTCCAATGCTGCAAACTTGCTTTTGAGATTCTCCATCTCCGCAACACGGGCGAAGTATTCTTGTGGGTTGCCAGCAGCCATAGTCATTACTAGTGTTTGTGGAAGAGGGTAAAAAAGAAGAAGTTCGGATCAAACTGTCAGAACCAAGGAAGAGAGATATATGAGAAGAGAAAAAGAGGAGAGTTGATGGATAAAAGAAGATTGAGTTTATTAGAACAGAATGAGTACAAAGAGGAGTTATTTACAAGAAAGACTTAAAGTTGAAGACTGGCATTGATTCGAACTGATTTGATATTATCTATATGTCTCTATTTATAGGTTTCTAGAGATGAGCCTAGAGATTTCTAAAATGTTCTAGAATGTTCTATACTTAGAAGATTCTAGGATGCTCTAGAAAGTTCTAGATTGTTCTAGAAAGTTCCAGATTTTTCTCTGAATACAATAATCACTATATTATGGAAAAGTAGCTATCAGGGACAAGCGAATAGCGTAAGAATACTATATGGCTCAAGCGAGTACGATAATAAGAGAGGTTAGTGGAGTGAAA
>JBBBWG010006925.1:0-21540 GCA_037176905.1 Azolla pinnata | reverse complement strand
TTCTTCTTCTTCTTCTTCTTCTTCTTCTTCCTCATCAGCGATGGCAGCTTCTCGGCTGAGTGTATTCTCTAACAGCAGATCAGGAGTTGAGCAAGGAACTGCTTCTTCTTCCTCATCAGCAATGGCAGCTTCTTCTCGGCGGAGTATATTGTCGAATGGAGATTCAAGATTTGAACAAGAAACCGCTTCTTCTTCTTCTTCCTCGTCAACAATGGCAGCTTCTCGGCCAAGTATATTCTCTAACAGATCAGGAGTTGAGCAAGAAACGGCTTCTTCTTCCTCATCAGCTCCTCGGCCGAGTACATTCTCTAACAGATCAGGATTTGGACACGAAACTGCGGAATCTTCTTCCTCATCAGCTTCTCGGCCGGGTACATTCTCTAACAGATCAGGATTTGAGCAAGAAACCGCTGAATCTTCTTCCTCATCAGCAATGGCAGCTTCTCGTCCGAGTATATTCTCTAGCAGATCAGGATATGATCGAGAAACTACATTTTCTTCTTCTTCTTCTTCAGATTCTTCTTCTTCTTCTTCTTCAGCAATGGCAGCTTCCCGGCCCAGTATATTCTCCATCAGAGAGGTCCAAGAACAAATAAGATCCCCTTCGTCTTCATCTTCATCTCCGTCTACATCATCATCTTCTTCCTCAATGGTTACTACTATGCGATCACCTAGTATATTCTCAGTCCAAGATCAAGCGCAAACCCTAGCTCCTCAACCATTTTCTTCGGCAATATTGCCTAAGAATGCTCGGTCTATGTCCAGTAGATTCTCAATCCGGAATCATTCACAAATTCCTACCACTGATTCTTCTTCTTTTTCATCATCAGCTGCAATGGCCACAAGCTCTCGGCCAAGCATATTCTCAGTGAAAGATCAAGCAGAAACCCTAATTACATCTTCTTCATCATCAGCAACATCTTCCTCGGCGATGCCCCCGAGTTCTCGGCCAAGCTTATTCTCCATTCGAGATCAGGAACAATCCGTAATTCCATCTGCATCATCATCAGCATCTGAATCTTCTTCGGCAATACCCACGGGATCTCGGCCAAGCATATTCTCAATCAGAGATGAAGCACAAACCCTAATTCCATCTTCTTCTTCTTCTTCTCTGGCCAATATCTTCCAAAAAATGCGATTTTCTCGAAGAGAATCTCGACAAGAACAAAAACAACAGGAGACTCGTTCCACATCGAGATCCACTCCATCGGGTGGTACAACAGTTGAAACCCAACGACAATTAAATCTGCCCCGAAAGAGTGTTTCTCCTTCCAAATTGAGTCATCTTAGTTCTAGACCAAGCATGGCTATGGCGAGCCGTGATGATGAAGAAACGGAAGAAGGAACCCAACGACAATTAAATCTACCCCGGAAGAGCGTTTCTCCTACCAAATTGAACCTTCTGAGCTCTAGACCAAGCACGTCCAGTGCGGCTATGGCGAGCCATGATGATGATGACGATGATGAAGAAACAGAAGAAGGAATCCAACGACAACTGAATCTGCCCCGAAAGAGTGTTTCTCCTACCAAATTGAACTTTCTGAGTTCTAGACCAAGCATGTCCTATGCGGCTATGGCGAGCCGTGATAATGATGATGATGACGATGATGAAGCAGAAACAGAAGAAGGAAGGCAACAAGAGAGAATCGGATCGTCTCTTTATTCTCCTTCTCGGGCTAGCGTTTCCCCATGGAGAAACTCTTCTGTACCAGATAGCATCTCCTCGAGGTCTGATCCTTCTCGAAGAAGCATCCCAGCAGCCATAGCCAACCATGAAGGGAATCAATATACGGGAGGAGATCAACAAGAGGAGTTTCTAATGGCTTCTTCTTCTTCAAGAGGAAGCATGATCGGCTCTCCGAGAGCATCAAATCCTCCAAATAGTTTCATCTCCCCAAGGCATAGTGTAGAACAAGCCCAACAGCCCCGAAGGAGCGATTCTACGACGCTGAGAGGCTCCGATTCTTCTCCTCAAGCAAGCATTTTCTATATGGCGACTCAACAGGGAGCTGATCAAGAGCAAGAAACCCTAAAAGAGCAACCTTTGCTTTCTTCTCGGATGAGCAACCGTGAAAGTGTTTCCTATCCTCGGAATAGTACCGCTATAGAAGAAGCCCAGACGCCCCAAATGGGCAGTTCTACCGGTAGAGGCTCCATTGATGCTTCTCGAACAAGCATTTCCTCTATCCCGTTTGCCCATGAAGGAATAGAAGAAGAAGAAGAAGAAGTGACCCACCAAGATCAGGGCTTGCTATCATCTCGAATGATGACTCCTCGGAGAGACTCTTCTGCTCAAAAGAGCATCTCCCCAATCAACTCTGATTCTCAGAACTCCATTGCTTCTCGAACAAGTATTTCCTCTATGCCGGCTGCCCGTGAAGGAATAGAAGAAGAAGAAGATGCAGAAGAAGAAATAACCCACCAAGATGATCAGCGTTTGCTATCATCTCGAATGATGCTTCCGCGGAGAGACTCTGCTGCTCAAAAGAGCATCTCCCCAATCAATTCTGATTCTCAGAACTCCATTGCCACTCGATTAGGAAGAGGAAGAGGAGGAGGGGGAGGAGGAGAAGGAAAAGTAGTCGTAGAAGAAGAAAACCAGAACGATCAGACATCATCGGTTGCTTCTCGATCAAGCATTTCTCCCAGAAATTATTACCGAGCGAGCATGAATTCGAGCCCTCAGATATCACCTTCGATCCCCCGAACAAGTGTTTCTCAGAGAATCTCAAATGCTCAAACAGGTTTAATTTCTCCTACCTCAGATAAACGTCAAGAACAAGTGCCAGAAGAAGAAGAAGAAGAAGAAGAAGAAGAAGAAGAAGAAGAAGAAGAGGCAGCCCAACAGGAAGAGAAATCATGGGTTGCTTCTCGGATGAGCTATTCTCCTCCAAGATCTTCTAGTGCTCGATCAAAGAGCATCTCCCTTACAGCTATGGACAGCGGAGGCACTACGAAAGAAGCGATTCATGCAGATGAGCCTCAGACAGGAATACGTTCAACATCTTCGAGCTTTCGAGCAATGGCTCCTTCCAATCCTCTTCGAGCTAGCATTTCCTCTACAGCTACCCATGGACTAAGAAATGATGAAGATGATGTTGGTGGTGATGATGATGATGATGATGGTGGTGGAGTAGAATCCCAACAACAGAAACTGCCGGCTCCTTACCGCAGGAGCATGATTTCTAGTGATAGGGGTAGAGCTAGGAGTGTCTCGAATTCAAGGCCTTCATACATCATGATGGCTTCCCAAGGATCAATAGCAGAAACACAGAAGGAACAAAAGGGGGCTCCATCGACGATTTCTTCATCATTTGTTAGCTCTGCCCGAAGCAGCATTGTTCCGAGACCCTCCCGAGCAAGTGCTCAGCCAATGGCTACTCAAGAGCTGGGAGGAGGAGGCCAAATGTTAGTGCTTGGGCAATCTCTAGCTCCACCTCTTCTTCGCGAATCTCAACCAAATGAACTAGAACAGCAGCAACAGCAACAACAGCAACTACAACAGTTACAACAACAACAGCAACAACAGCAACAACAACAGTTACAACAACAACAGCAACAACAGCAACAACAGCAACAACAGCAACAACAGCAGCAACAACAACAGTTACAACAACAACAGCAACAACAACTTGAATCAGCATCTCAGAAGCAAAGTGTTCCACCGATTTCTCCCCGAAGAACACGATCCCAGGAAATCCAAACCCAGGTGGAGGATCGCGCCCCTGCGATGCAAAGCCAGCCGAAGCCTCGAGGCGTGAAACCGATGGTGAGCCGATCCATAAGCATCGCCCTGAACAGCTCTAGTAGTGCAGCTCAGAAGGAGACATCTCCCGGGAGGATCCAACGATCAGATACGGACACAATGACTTGCATGGAAAGCTCTCCGAGTTTTCCTGCACAAACACAAGCTTGCAAAGCTCCACAACAAGTGGTAGGCTCTCCTCGCAGGGTGCGAGTAGCAATCAATCGATCCACGGCTACCTCCCCCACTCAAACTGAGGAAGATGAGCTCCTAGATCCCTCTCCGAGAAGAGCGCAAGCAAGAATCCGTCGATCGAAGAGCACTTCTCCGGTACAAACGTCGAAAGGCGTATCATCTCCTAGGGCTAGGATGCAGAATTCAGTTGCTGAAAGGTCCGCAGTTAGCATTCCCGACAGCTCTAGTAGTGCCCAAAGGAGGATAGAGATGATGAAGAGTATTTCTCCAGCTTGCTACCCAACTACTCCTGCTCCGCAAGGGCCCTCTGAAGCTACCCCCTTCTTAGACACAAGCATTGAGGTGCGTGCAAGATTGTGTGTCTGTTTTGGATGAAAGCATGAGAATGGGATTACTATGTGAACTGATTGGCAATTCCATTAGCTGCTCACAGTTTGCCTCTAAATTTATCGGATTTAATCCCCTGGTCTTCGGAACTAATACACAAGTTTTTATCTAGTAAGCTACTAATAGCGCCCATTCCCATGCTAAAAGAGTACTAAGTCGGAGCT
Source organism: Azolla pinnata (assembly GCA_037176905.1). Classification (NCBI taxonomy): domain Eukaryota; kingdom Viridiplantae; phylum Streptophyta; class Polypodiopsida; order Salviniales; family Salviniaceae; genus Azolla; species Azolla pinnata. Next base: position 17,049 of record JBBBWG010006925.1, on the reverse strand, counting down.
TGTCCTTGCGACAATCTGATGCTAATCTGTGTTCTGCTTTTGGCACATGCATGATTATCTACATGTTTTCTTCATTCACTTGACATACATTTTTGTTTCAGAACTAATACACAAGTTTTTAGTTAGTAAGCTACTAATAGCACCCATTCCCATGCTAAAAGAGTACTAAGTTGGAGCTTGTCCTCACGACAATCCACTGCTAATCTGTGTTCTGCTATTTGCACACGCATGATTGATTATTTACAATGATGTTTTCTTCATTCACTTGACATGCGTTTTGTCATAAAAAGGAAAAGGATTCTCTAAGACCCGGACCTTACAACTTAACTGCAGGGAGTTGGGCCATCTCCCGGTCCACCTCAACTGAACCGATACCTTTCCAAGGCTACATCACGTGTTTCAGTCATAATGCCCACGAAGGGGAACAACAACATCGTCTTTAGATCCCAACAAATGCCCACAACGCTTAGCTCCAAATTGATGGACTTTGGTGTGACGAGGAACGAGCTGTCGACTTCACATTTGCCAGCCTCTCCTTCGCCATTGCAATCACCAGCTGCTTCCACTTTGGCCAATATCCATATCATCACCGAGCTTGTGTTGAGATCGATGGCGGCCATAGCTAGTGCGGTGGCATTCTGCGTCATGATCACCAACACTGTAGTGTCGAATGGCGAGTCCTTGTCTTATGGAAGGATTGCCGGGTTCAGGTATTACTCTCCATGATTTAAAGCTAGACATCATCTTTTTTAAGTTCAAGGTCGACAATGTTCTTGAGGGCTGATAACGTGGAAAGTTGTAGATAAACTTCAGATGGCCAAAACTCGTGGGTTGTTTGATGCATATTTCCATGCAAAGCGACCGAAATTCATCATACCATTTGACCATGGCATTCTTTGATAAAGATATTTGTAAAACATGCTCTTAATCTTTGATATTCTGGCTTAATTATGGGGTTCGGAGCTAACAATAAGGACTTGTGCTACTTATCTCAATTGACCAAGTGCAAGGCAACGATGGATGCAGGTATGTTGCTGGTACCACTGCCAGTGCATTCATTGTCACGGTACTTCATCTTGGGGTCATGGCTGCCCGGAGGTTGAACACACAAGATACAGCCATCGAGGAAGCTAAGATTGGCATACCTTGGATAGCATTTTCGATGATAGTGGATCAGGTATTGAATCTGGTTTCCTATGTAGTAATAAACTTTACATCGTCCGAGCTTTTCTTATGCATTGAATGTATGTGCACACGTGATGAAACCAACTTAAGCTGCATGATGATAAAATGCTAAATACTGCTATTATCAAATGATCTATGTATTAAAATTGGAAGTAATGCACACATCTCCTAATCTCCCTTTTTCTTAGTAATGTATCATGTTGTGTTTTCTTAAGATCATGATGATGGGACAAGTAATGTGTGTGAGCATGAGAAACAGGAACAGTAACTGTGCTAGTAAGATATTTCATTGCCTACTTCAAATATACTAGAAGATGTTATCTATAAACAAATTTATTTTGTACTTCAGCAACTGCAAAACTTACAATATATTTAGTTTATCAAATTCAATCTTGTGTAAATGAATTAGAAATGCCCTTTCCAATGCTGTCTTTCTCACACTTCCACACACTAATATGTATTTTTTGACATCAAACTACTCAACACAGTGATTTGTTACTAATTTCATGTCTAATCAATCCTACAAAACAACACCAGACACTTGCATATCTGCTGTTGTCGTCGGGATCGGTAGGAGTTGGAGCTTTGATGTACATACCTTCTATATGCAAGAGCGCGACGCTATCACATGCCGAGTATTGCTCGAGATCCACACTATCTGTGGTTCTGACACTGGTTACTTGTATTATATTTGTGATGAGTGCCATCCTCTCCACCTTCAAGTTTTCTGTCAAAACAATCGGAGGATCGGCATGATAAGGTGTGTACTATATAGATAAGAGTCCTTCATCCTTTGATTTGAGATGGTGTAATTGTATATATTCCCATTCCGCGAGGTGGAAAAAATCCTGATTTCGACAAGTACTTCCTTTACCAGTGTTCTTGGATCACACACATTCTGTAATTAGAGAACCGATGTCATGTATGTAAATGATTATACATGTTGGGTTTACCTTCACATTGCCACAAATCACTGCCAGTAAATCAGAGTGGTTTTGATGTGGAGAACTGGTAAATTCACTCAATGTCATTCATTATCTCCTTCATTTTTGAGAAGCGTATTCGGATAATGCAGTGAGAGGAGGCAAAAACTGCAGGTTTTTCTGGCTTTTCTGTGTTTCTGATAGGCATGGCGTTCTCACCTCGGTTGACTTGTTGCTTGACAACCAATGTTCAAGCAGCATCTTTGCAACAAATGATGTTTTAGCCATCAAACCTTCTTGGGATGCATTATTGGTTCGATGGTAAATGGTGTTGTTGATTATACATGATTTTCACAAGCGATGCTTGTAACTTGATATGCTTGATATGCGGTACAGAACAATAGAAAGATCATTTGTTTAGCCCAATAGTTGATTTGTCGAGTTATGGTTGTGAGTTAGATCCTAAAGTGAGCGAAGTCATACTGATATAGAAGTGTGGACATAGCATCACCCATTACATAATGGATTGAACTATGTAGGACAGAACTATTGGTAACTTTCGTATCACCGAAGGAAATTAGGATCTTTGGAGCTTCTAGATGTAATAGATTCATGCTGAGCATCGCAAAGATGTTTGCAAGAAAATTTGAGATGTTTCACAGGGAGTTCACAAATGTTAGATAAAATTGTTTGCAAGAAAATTTGAGATGTTTAACAGGGAGTTCACAAATGTTAGAAATTTTATCGTGCCGCATTGGCTCTTTAAATTGTTATAACTAATGAAAGGATATTTTCTTTTGAAAAACAAAAAAACATGAAGAAGAATATCATTTTACGAGCGTTGTTAAACGTGCCGTTTGTAATCGATCTACGTAACAAAATAATAGAACTTCGCACATACACAGATAGAGATAGATGAAAAGAAATATAAAGATTATATTAATATTGTTGTTGATGATCTCTCACGCACACACTCTCACTCTCTAACCCTTCTCCTAACACTATTAGTGTATATACATATTAATAGAGAGGAGCTATTTTGGTAAGAGTCCACTTTAAACCCCTATTCCAGAAATATGAGGGCATTAGAGCTTTGTGTTCTCAATGTAGCATGAGAGTGCATGCCAAAAATAAGGGGTAGAGTTCCACGTCAGAAATAGAGGGCGTGGAAGGGAGGAGTAAGGCATGGGTCGTGACTCACTTAGTTTTCATAATAGTTCTCTTAGACATATATTGCGTTATATATATGCCTCGTTAAAACTCATTCCAAACGTGAGAAACTTCAGGAAAAACTCATTAAGAGAAAAAGAGTACAATGACGAGCTAGTATACAAGATAACTTTGTCATTATTTGGGAATAACAAAATAATATACTGAGTTTCAAGATTAGTATTAATGGGATAATGTCACGGTTGTGCTCCCGTTTATTTGTGCACATCTCTCATCCTTCTCATGTCAATACCTTGCACAAAATTTTCAAAAATGTTAGTTGGCAAAGACTTAGTAAATAAATTTGTAAGATTTTCACTAGTCTTGGTGAGAGCTATCATAATTTCTTCTTTCTTTTATAATTCATGTATATAGAAGAATTTAGGTGATATATGCTTTATGAGACTTGTTTTTACATGCTTCGTTTGTATTTGTGCAACACATACAGAATTATCTTCGTAAATAATGGTTGGTGTATGAGTGATATTCAACCCACATGTATTCTGCACATGATATATCACTTTTCTTAACCATACACATTTTTCAATTGCTTCAAATAGTGTTATAAATTTTAAGTGGTTTATTGATGGGCTTTCTAGAGTATTTATATATATATATATATATATATATATACTATATATAAAAAAGAAGTTAATTTGGTAGTTTTCACAATTATGTTGTATGGGAACCTTGTTCCTCCAGATGAGTTTGATTTATGACGTTTTGTATTTGCAACACCATAGAAGGTTGTCCTTATCACATCACTACTTTGAAAGTAGTTTTGATAGCAAATTTTTTTTTTGTATTATCATGTTATTTTAATATAAACATTTATGGGAAAAAAGAAGAAGAAGTGAAGAAGAAGAAGAAGAAGAAGAAGAAGAAGAGAAGGAGAAGATCAAGAAGAAGAAAAAGATCATTTTGGAACTAGAGAAGAAGAAGAAGAAGAAGAAAAGGAGAAGAGAAAGAGAAGATCATTTTGGAACTGCAGAAGAAGAAGAAGAAGATCATTTTGGAACTGCAGAAGAAGAAGAAAAAGAAGAAGAAGAAGAAGAAGAAGAAGAAGAAGATCATTTTGGAACTGCAGAAGAAGAAGAAAAAGAAGAAGAAGCAGAAGAAGTCATTTTGGAACTGCAGAAAAAGATCATTTTGGAACATCATTTTGATACTGCAGAAGAAGAAGATCATTTTGGAACTGAAGAAAAGAAGAAGCAGAAGAAGAAGATCATCTTGGAACTGCAGAAGAAGAAGAAGAAGAAGAAGAAGAAGATCATCTTGGAACTGCAGAAGAAGAAGAAGCAGAAGAAGCAGCAGAAGAAGAAGATCATCTTGGAATTGCAGAAGAAGAAGAAGAAGAAGCAGAAGAAGAAGAAGATCATTTTGGAACTGCAGAAGAAGAAGAAGAAGACCATTTTGGAACTGCAGAAGAAGAAGAAGAAGAAGAAGAAGAAGAAGAAGATCATTGAAGAACTGCTGGAACAGAGCAACGGTGAGCTCAGTGGAGGAGGAGACAGGAAGCTGTTGCCATGTCACCTTGCCTTTCCCCTGCCCAAACCCTAATCCTGCCTCTTTCTGGCTTGCAGAATCCTTCCTCGCTCCCCCATGGGCTCAAGCCTCCGGACCCTGCTGCCTCACAGGTATGTGTTTGCTTCTCACCCACATGTTGCTCTGCAACCTTCTCCTTTTCTTTTTCTTTTTCTTTTCTGTTTTCTTGTCGTGCATTCATTCGATGCCGGTGGCAAGCAGAGACCTGTGTCATATGCTGCTGGTAGCATTATTCAGGTTAGCGATGCAGGGAGGTGGCATTGGAATTCATCCCAAGATCCCGCAGATTTCGATGATTTCATGTGTTGCACCCCTTCGCAGCAGGAGTATGTATATTCCTCTTCAGAACAATCCACAGGAAATCTCCAGCTTGTGTGTATTCCTTCATGGAAAGGTTCGGAAGCCGAGAATGTATGCCTTTCAAAGAAGAATCGAACTATCGATCGTGCTTATGTTCGTCATCCTTCGCAGAGGATTGCAGACTCTGGTGGTAATGGATTGCCTCCTTCGAACCATGCCACAAATCTCGATGTTGTGTTATGGCCTTCGTTGCAACATACCACAAATCTTGAGCTCAACGCTAGTGCATGGCCTCCTCTTCGACATGTCACAAACCTCGATGAAGATGTGCTTCCTCCTTTGCATTCTGCCTCGAAGAATCTGGATTGTTTATCTCCTCCGCTGCATCACATGATGAATTCTGATCCGCATTCGTGTGTGCTAGATATATGCAAAGAAGAAAGCTTAGACAGAGTCCGTCGATGGCTATGGTTTCTGCATAAGGAAGACATCGTCCTGCATGAAGATGCTATCTCATCCCTCTTGCAAAGGTGTATAAATGAATCGCACATTGAGTGTGGCCGACAAGTGCTTCTGTTCATGATCAGCAATGGCTTAGACATCATTTCCTTCCTGGATAACTGTCTGATCCGTCTCTTTATATCGTGCGAGAGTTTGAAAGAAGCATGCGTTGTTTTCCGCCGAATGGACAAGCCTACAGTTCATTCATGGCACTTCATCATTCTGGGATATACAGTGGCTGGGGAGAATGCTCTGGCTTTTTCTATGTTACATAAGATGAAAGAGGCAGGCATTGAGCCTAATACCTTCGTTTTCACCTCCCTTCTGAAAGCGTGTGGAAACTTGGGAGATATAGGTCGTACACAGATGATTCATAACCAAATCATTGTCGAAGGTGTAGACTTGGATGTGTTTATGGGGAGTGCTTTAGTATATGCATATGCTGCGTGCAATAGACTGGATGAGGCCAGGAAAGTTTTTGATGAACTAGGTGTTCGCAATGTTGTTTGTTGGAATACGATGCTCGAAGCCTATGCTAAGAATGGCTATGGTGCCTCAGCCATCTCACTATTCAAAGAAATGTACACCGCGGGAATCAAGCCCGACAGAATCACGTTCATGTCTGTCTTAAAAGCATGCGGTATGGTTGGAGCTTCGAAATATGGAGTGAACATTCATCTCCGTGCCATTGAAAGCGGGCTTGAATCGAGTATCCATGTCAGGACTGCTCTTATAGATATGTATGCGAAATGTGGTAGGTTGAATGAAGCGTGTAGAAACTTCCAGAAACTACTGCATTATGATGTTGTGTCCTGTGGGGCTATGATGGCAGGGTATATCCAGCATGGAGACCACGTCTGTGCTCTCCGAATGTTCGATAAAATGGAAGCAGGAGGAATCAAGCCAGATAGTGCCACATTCTCATGTGCTTTACAAGCATGTGGTTCGCTTGGAGCATTTCAGCGGGGCAAGAGATTACACAAGCAAGCAATGAGAAGTGGGCAGGTAGATATGATGATGATCAGCACCATCATCGATATGTATGCAAGATGTGGCGATGTAGACGAAGCTCAGGAAGTTCTCGATGCTTGGCCACATTCAGGAATAGCGTCCTGGGGTGCGATGATCAAGGGATATGCCCTACATGGTAACTTCAGCCGCGCGCAGCATACGTTTGAGCGCATGGAGGAACGCGGCATAAAACCGAATGAAATGATCTATACCTGTATCATTGCTGCATGCTGCCATGCTGTCAAAGTCAGGGAAGGGCAGAAGTATTTCGTGTCGATGAGGGACAGTTATATGACACCCACGATTGAACATTTTGGTTGCATGGTTGACCTTCTGGCCCGCGCCGGGAAGTTATGCGAGGCCCAAGAGTTGCTTGAATGCATGCCCATCCCGCCTGATGTTAAGAGCTGGATGGCTTTGCTCACCGGGTGCAGAAAGCATGAAAATGTTGTGCTCGGAAGACGATGCTTCGATCAAGTCGTTCGGTTGGATCCAAGCACTGCAACCGGTTACCAAATCATGATGGAAACCTATGCGCATTCCAAGATGTGGGGGTGCATTTCGGAGATCCGGGAACTGCGCAAGTGCGCCAATGCGTGGAGGAAGCCTGGAAAAGCATGGATTGAGGTTAATAACAAGATACATGAGTTTGTCGTGGGTGACAAGACCCATCCAGAATGCGAGAAGATCTATGGAGTTCTGCATCGCATGAGAGAAGCCATGGAGAAGGAGGGGTATGTGCCAGGAACAGACTTGGTCTTCGAGCCAACGATGACAACTCGAGACAAAGAGGATGCATTGTGTGGGCATTCTGAGAAGCTTGCTTTAGCATTTGGGCTGCTTTCGTCGCCGCCGGGCTCGACGATAAGGGTTTCAAAGAATTTACGGATGTGCAATGACTGCCACAGTGCTTGTAAAATAGTATCCAGAATCGAGAAACGCCGTATCATAGTGAGCGATGAGTATTGTGTGCATCACTTCAAGGACGGCGTGTGCTTGTGCGGGGATTGCTAATCGACATTTTCGTGCGAAATTGTTTGAGAATTGAGGTTTGAGTTTGACGTCTGGAATGTGTGGATATATCAGCATCGGCAAGAAGGTTGGGTCTCTCAGCAGCTCCTGATCTTCTTTGTTTTGAAAAAGACTCGGGGACCCTGCAAATGTAAAGAGCTAACAGAGATTTGCATTTCTTCGTCTCCTTGGAATGCATATAATTCCAGCAACTATGAGAATCATGAATGATCAGGGAGATCAATCTGTGGGGAAGAAAACCAATGCCCCCAGTCACTCAAAAAATATGCTTTTTGAGGGTCTGCTTCTAGGGTTCGATGACAGAGGAAACAGATGCAAATTGTGGTATGAACAGCCAGAGCAAATAGAATATGCCTGTCAAAAAGATTTGTCAACATCGCCTGTTGACGCTAAACTGATGCAAATATACCCATAAGCCATCACAAATGATCATGTATTAGCACATGGAACTGTGATGACACAAGCGACGCTGTATGAATCAGAATTTGTTCATATATGTCAAATTGAATGAGGATTTGTTCATGTAGGTGTCAAATAGAGTCACTTAAAGACTAGTAAAATTTGGAGGTTTACTGATCTTCTCAAGAAACAAGTAGTTTATAGTTAGGATCTATATGGTTTGTAGAATCCAATATCCAGAAGCCATCACCAAGATTACATGTACATGGGCATAAACATATATCCAATAAGAAGGTTTTAACTTGTTCTACATACACAAATAAAAACTTGTGCTGGCATAATACCTGTGGGGGAACACATCTATATGAACAGGGATTTGAGGAATCGAATAAATGACATTCTTTTGCTCGAATGAATAGAACACTACTTGCTGAGGCTCTTTCAATACACCACAATTTCACTTAACAAAAAGGGCTCATTACTTGCAAGGAGAATGGGCTCCTCAAGAATATGTATTTGCTGATCATCGCACCAACTCATCCTTGGTTTCATAGCAACTGTCACTCACTCTATGTCCCAATATGGGCACAGCCTTAATTGTTGATCAGGAGGTGGTTTAGGTCTAGTTTTATATAGCCTCATGGCTGATATGGGGCAATTCACTTAGGAAGTGAGCAATAAAATGAAGTTATTCGATTCCTACGTTTGAGATTCACATTTAGATAGTGAAGCATGAACAGGCCAAGAACCTCCAAAGATTCAGCTCTTGCTCAAGTCTTTTCTTGTCTTCTCTCAATTAGATCCGGTTCCCATGTCTCAATTATGAGCACTTTTCCATGCCCTTTTTCATGGCGCATCATTCATGAGATCTTTGCCGATTTAATTGATTCTATCTGCAGGTGTATATTCTTTACTGCTGCTTAGAGAACTGCAGGAAAACAATTCTAAGAAGTTGTTGGTTGTTTTATATTAACATTGAGGCCCACGCAGCATTGTCAAAATTTTAGATCCACTTCTTATCAAATGATCTGTCGTGGAGAGGGCGGTAAAAACTGTCATTATAAAACAGATTACAATTAGCAGAGACGCACCTATGCTTCCCTTAAGAGAAAAAGAACACACTTTCTGATCCTCGTAAATGATGATAATATGACGCCTTTTGCTTATCACATTGAACAGCTTATCTTTAGAGCAGCGACCAAACAAGTGCTGAAACATCAATTACTTTTGCAAGTAATTTCTTGACAAGATGTTTTCATCTCGCAGTCCTCTAACAATCCAAGATAATGGCTTCTTTCCAGCACTGACGGCTTCAAAACTAACACTCACTTCCAATATGTAACAAATTGGACAAGGAAATATGCTAGCAATATTTTCAAAAACAAAGTTCCCTTACGTTACCAATAAATGAAGAGAAGACGAGGCTAACATGCTTGGAGAAAGATGAGGAGCTCTTCAGCATCCAGAAAAACATGTTTCCTAGGAGATAAAAGGCAATGATGCGCATGTAAAAATAATTTTTGCAGTCTTGACAACCCATAGCACTAAGTAAAAATGATTTCCTTGGCAAAAAGTACTAAGATGAGAACCATTTGTGAAGTACTCATACTATCCAACCACGATGTAGTACAAATCCCACAAAGAATTTACATGTTGAACACGAGATAACAGGAAATTAACTCCCAACTGTTGAGCTGTCTGTTTCTCTTCTTATGTGGGAGGAGGTGAGTGCATACCTCAACACAAGTTTAAGGCTCGAATCAAACACTACATACGCATTGGACGACCTCAACAACTGCAAGAATGAGCCACATTGAACAGTAGAAAAGACCATTTGCGTTGTTGGGAAATAGCAGCATTTCCTAAAAATATCCTTTCACCTGTAAATTTTGCCAAGGATATAAAATTCAAGGAAGACGTGGCTAATAGAAGAAGCAATTGGTCACACAAATTATCTCTACTTCCAGCTGTGTATGATTTGATCTCCTTGCAGATTCCGGTTCTCCATTCAGCTATTACTTTGTGTAGCGAAAGAACTCCAAATTTCCCATCCAAACTGAAAGCCTACTATACACCTGAAAACCGCTGTAATCCAGGCTGGCATCCACAATGTGTAGATTTTTCCAAGCGAAAGCCAAATACAAGACATCTCTTGCCAAAAAACTATATTATGGTACAAATCGTCTCCCTGAAACTTAAAAATAGATGTAGCACTCCTTTCTGAATACCAACTGGAGAAATCTACGCACACGTCAGCATTTATCCTTTTTCTGCAAAAAAAGAAATTACTCCCAGGTCACTATATTGTTTTCTCAAAATCCCTAGATATCCTTCCCATATCAAGGAAATAAATATCCAATTAACCACAACAAATACAAATTCTGGAAAACCAGTTTAAACTATCTGAGACAACATACCGACTACTTTCAGAATACTTACCTTTGCTCTCTAGATCTACAGTTTCCACTTATGTCTACTTATCCTTACCTACATAAAGAAGAAGCTCATGCATAAAGCAGTCGAGGGAGGTTTCCTATATAAATAGAAAGCTCTCTTCTAAAAAGAAATATCCAGGAACTTCCTGATAGGGTTCCTAAATACACATGTGAATACTCAATCTAATATCCTAACGGGTTCAAAGGATTGATACTTCAAAAGCAATAATCTATACTATAAAATACTATAATTTTAAATGAAGTATCCTAAGAAATACTAAATACAAAATTCATCATTTAAGACAATAGCAAAGAGTCCATCTTCCATCTCCAAAAGAAACATTGCCACAGAAATATTAAGCTTACAAAAAAGAAATGGAACCCACCGTGTCAATTGCAGCACAGTTATCACCATCTTCATCCTTAGCAACTGGAGTAATATTCTTATGTCTGACATCAGAAGGTGTGGCATCAGATTTCTCACAATTCTGTGGTTCCATGCTTGGCTCTGCAAAGCAGCACATGATACATCATACTGTCACAAAGCATCCGCTAGTATTTGACACCTATTAGATCCAAAATAAGAAGCCATGGACATGAAACTAAAAGAAAACCTTCAAGCCACGTTAATCAGAGAAAGACTAGGAAATACACTCTGAGTTCTTTATTTCACTAAACCCATTGCTCATACAAAAAGGATGAAACAGGAGAAACATAAAGAGCTCCAGGAACATTGTTATTCAAGATTTGAACCCATAAAGCATGACTATAATCAATCCAGCTTAATTCAGAGAAATTGAGAAAAATTCAATATATTATCATACTTAGTTTGGAAGGAGATGTAGATTCAGATATATGAGCAGCAGCTGCACCACTAGTTCCTCCACTTGTTGTGCATTCTTGTCGGACCTGCCAAAAACCTTGTCCTTTTAATCATTCCATGATGGCATAGCATAGGAGAAGATAGAAACAAGAGATTCAGTATCCCTTTTTTTTCCACAAACCAAATTTCTTGGAGGGGCAGCACCAGCATGCAATTGTTGATATTTAATGATAGTCCAATCAAAGACATGATCGCATTGATAACCTGCCACATTATCGTCAGTCATTTCCTGAAGTTTTTCTCTTCCTTGAAACATGTATAGCCACTAATGTGGGAACTCATGCAAGTCAAACTCCAGAAAGCGTAACTAAATTAAATGAGTGACAAGAAAGCACTGACCTCGGCTGGTCATAAGGTCACTAAATAGCTTTTTTACGTAATTATAATCCGGTTTTTCTTCAAACTTTAGTAAGCGGCAGTAGTTAAAATATGTCGAAAACTCCGATGGATAACCCTCGCAGAGTACCTAAAAGGTATCAATTCGTATTATTAAAACAACAAGGTTCATTACTAAAGTAGTTGCAAATGAAATTATGATAAGCTAACCTCAATGGATGTGTCAGTCTTCTTCTGGAACACTATTTCATCCTTCCGTTTTTTGTGAGCCGCCTTCATCCCTTGCCATGGTAAACTGTGCATAACATCATTATCTTGAACAATGATTTGAGACAAAAAAACACAAAAGAAAACTACATACTTGCCCCTCAGAAAGTGCATTAGGAGGTATCCGAGAGATTCCAAATCATCCCTGCGGCTTTGTTCTGAAATTTTGTATTAATAAACTTTGTAAAATTTTGGATAACTCCAGGCATTAAACATTACATGGAAAGTATAAACTAGGTGTAAGTTACTGACTTCTATCATGATAGAACTTACCCCTTCCAAGGTGTGCATTCATACTTACATAGCGCGCCGTCCCCACAAGATTCTTGAACTCCCTGAATGATCAAAAAGAATAGAATGAGACAAGAACCCAAATATCAATCCTTCTATATTAGATGGAGAGAAAAAACAGCACAAAAAGATAATATGACATTGGATCAAAAAGGATGGACCTGTATGGGATGTGTTCGCCAGTCAAGGGACTTCGATACTTCTTTGCCAAGCCAAAGTCAATGATGTAAACCTGTAAAGAATTAGCATTTTTGGTAGGTCTTACAGCTCTGACATAGGAAGACGAACCCCTATCATATAGACAGATACTTACCAAACTTGTACGTTTGCCTATACCCATTAGAAAGTTGTCAGGCTTAATATCTCTATGTATGAAACATCGGGAGTGCATATACTCTAGCCTAGATATCTGTTCAAAAAAAAACAAAGAATGTAAGAAAAATGTAAAAAAAGGAAAAAAAAAGTATAAAGAATGCAACATTTTTTTGTTTCAGTGCACAAGAACTCACTAATTGTTCTGCAAGCATTAGAACAGTCTTCAAAGAGAAGCGATTGCCACAGAAAACAAATAGATCTTCTAAGCTGGGCCCCAGAAGTTCAAGAACAAGGGCATTAAAGTCACCTTCTCTTCCAAACCATTTCGCAGCAGGAATGCCAGCTGAAAATTAAGAGAATCAGCTTCAGACCATTATCCTTAATAATCAAGTTTTTACAGCATCAGCTGTATAGTGTACATCTACGGGGGGGAGCTTATATCGAACTCAACAACCCAGATCCAGTATTGCTAAACTGCACTGGTGAAGGTGACTATGAAAGCTTATATTCTATAGATACTCGATTCATAACACTTGATGAGAGCACATATGAAACATCTCAAATTTCAAAGATAAACTTATACAAGTTATAAATAAGAGAAGAATCTCGTAAAAGAATACACAGACAAACAGAATAACCCAATCTGCTACTTTTGTCACATATTTTTCTCAAAGAAAGAAGCCAGGACCATAGCAATAAACGGGATTATCAAGTTCACCTACTCCCCTACAGTGAGAACTACATGAATACGGTCCTACACACAGTAGAAATTGCTCAAACAACATCAATGCTAAACATTTTGTCTCAAAGCAAGATCTTTACTACGCCACGCTGCCACACCCATAAGCTCTCACAGTCACAGCCCAAGTGTAGTTTGGAGAAGACCAATTATGACTCGCTCAGAAAATCTAATAACTATCTACGGACAGTGTTCTGCTTCAGCCAAAAGCGTTCAGTACAAGCTTCTATAATACCAAAAGAAATTCCCAAATGCATGCCCACACACTGAATTCTCTCCTCCACAAGTTTTTCAATTGATGCCTCAATAATACGTAGACATTGAGTCCTCTCATCCACAAACCGTCTCATTTGTGTTTTAATGATTCCACAGAAAGTATTCTCCAATATATTGAATCCTCTCCCCTACAAAACTTACATTCCCAACATTGATAATACTGCAAAAACTACGTATTACAAACAGAAAGAGTGAATGATGGGACAAGAAAACGAAGTTGAACTTACTTCCACCCCTTAGGATGCGGTAAAGCTTTGATTCGTATAACAGTTGTGGTGGATGCTTGGAAGATATGCTTTCCTGCATTCAAAAACAAGTAGATATAACATGAAAGCAAGCAAACCCATTCAAAATGCACTAGAAGATTTATCCCTAAACAAAGGAAATTTTAGGACTTGGGATTGACACATACAAATAGCAGAGAGCAGAAAGACAGAAACATGGATGGGAACATATAGGTAAAAAGTAAAAAGAGAAAACGAGGGAATACGTGTTGAAATTACCAGCTTGATTGCCACATCTTCGTTGTTCAGTACATCTTTACCTGAAAGGTAGAGAAAGAGAAAATATGAATCACCTAAGTTATTTCAGCTTCTACAAAACCTTTAAGTAAAACGAGAAGAGAAAGAAAGAGAAAAGAAACTCTATGGAATGTTATGCTCTTAATAGAATCATTTCCATCTTGAAAGGCTTTTTTTGTTAGTGATGCCGAAAAAACAAAACAAAAAGGATTTACAACAACGCATGAGAAGTTCTATGGTGTGGAAGACCTGCGAGAAAACAAACCCTAAGACAAAGAAGCAGAATCTATGTTACTTTCTTTGCTCTCTCAGAGGTCTCCCCGTTGTGTGCGAATTCTGGTTGCGCACCAACCCCTTACATGAAGAAGAAATGCGTGCGTTTCAGAAAACAAAAGCTTCAGATCTATGGTAAGGAAGAGCTTCCATGTAGGGAAAACTTCGAACAGAAGCCAAACTGCGGTTTCCTGTTTGAAGAAAAGCCCGTTTTGTGTGTTCAAGCCTCCACTGAGGGAAGTAGAAACAAACCCTAACGAATCAAAACGCAACCCATGGAAGAAAGCGGGAATTTTGCTTCTGCATTCAGAGACTCGTATTCTGTGCAATGACCTCGCAGACGAAGTACACAACAAACTCTAATGGAAGAAAAACGTCCGATCTGAGAGGCATTTCTGGTGTGATTTTCCTTTCCTTGCTTCTCTGCCCGGTTCGTGTGAGGGTTTTGTGGGGCTTACCTTGATAGATTTCGCCAAAGGCGCCGCTTCCGATCTTCCGAAGGAGCTTGAACTTGGAACCGACGAGGGCTTCCATTGGCTGCTGTCACAGCGACTGTCTCGCCTGCACGCGGGGGCGGAGGCGAACGAAGGAGAAAAGAGATGATGATGGTGGCGATGGTGATGATGGTGATGATGGTGATGATGGTGGTGATGGTGGTGATGGTGGTGATGATGATGATGGTGGTGATGGTGGTGATGATGGTGGTGATGATGGTGATGATGGTGATGGTGGTGATGGTGATGATGGTGGTGATGGTGATGATGGTGGTGATGGTGGTGATGGTGATGATGGTGGTGATGGTGGTGATGGTGATGATGGTGATGATGGTGATGGTGGTGATGATGATGGTGATGATGGTGATGGTGGTGATGGTGATGATGGTGGTGATAGTGATGATGGTGGTGATGGTGATGAGGGTGATGATACTGATGGTGATTATGGTGATCATGGTGATCATGGTGATCATGGTGATCATGGTGATCATGGTGATCATGGTGATCATGGTGGTGATGGTGATCATGGTGATCATGGTGATGATGTTGATCATGGTGATGGTGGTGATGGTGATGGTGGTGATGGTGATGGTGATGGTGATGGTGATCATGGTGACAATGGTGATGGTTGTGACCATGGTGATCATGGTGATCATGGTTATCGTGGTGATGGTGGTGATCATGGTTATCGTGGTGATGGTGGTGATGGTGATCATGGTGAACATGGTTATAGTGGTGGTGATGGTGATCATGGTGATCATGGTTATAATGGTGATGGTGATGATGGTACAGTGCATCCAGTTGAAACAGTTCGTAATATCTGGGTGATGGCAGCAGTGCATACCTTGAAGGAGCAATATGATGACCTCATAAGTCATGAACCAAATGATAGGAATACAAGACTTTTATTTCTAGCACATTGGCAAAATGGGCCCTTTTTACAGCTTCGAGGTGAGTCACCAATTTGGAACTTCACACCTCCAACATGGTTGTTTCCACCTCCAATCACATAGACAAGTCCAAGTATTGACGAGAAATAGTCTGACCAAAATCTACTTCAGTTTATCTGATAATTTGTGCTATGTAAATTTGGACTAACTAATAGAAGGATATTATTTTGGGAAAAAAAATTAAAAAAATGGTGATGGTGATGGTGGTGGTGGTGATGATGGTGACAGTGGTGATGGTGATGATGGTGACAATGGTGCTGGTGATGGTTGATGGTGGTGATGGTGGTGATGGTTGATGGTGTTGATGATGATGATCCTTGTGATGATGATGGCAGTCGTGGTGATGTTGATGATGTTGCTTATGCTTGATGATGGTGATGATGGTGAAGCTGGTGATGATGATGATGGTGTTGATGCTGATGGTCCTTGTGATGATGATGGCAGTGGTGGTGAGGTTGATGATGCTACTTATGCTTGATGATGGTGATGATGATGATGATGGTCCTTGTGATGATGATGGCAATGGTTGTGATGTTGATGATGGTGATGGTGATGATGGTGGTAATGGTGGTGGTGGTGACGATCATGATCGTGATGGTGGGTGACGATGATGTGATGATGATGAACATGGTGATGATGGCAGTGGTGGTTATGATGGTGGTGGTGGTGGTGATGATGGTGATGGTGATGGTTGTGCTTGTGATGGTAATATGGTGACAAGGGGTTGGAGATGGTGATGATGGCGACGGTGGCGTTGGTGATGGTTGGTGATGGTGATGGTGGTGGTGAAGTTGGTGATGATGATGATGTTGATGTTGGTGGAATTGGTCTTTGTGATGATGATGGCAGTGGCGGTGATATTGATGATGCTGGTGATGATGATGATCGTGATGCTGGTGATGGTGGTGGTGAGGATAATAGCAGTGGTGTTGATGATGATCATGATGGTGGGTGATGATGATGATTGTGACAATGGTGATGATGTATGGTGATGATGGTGTGTGATGATGATGATTATGATGGTTATGATGGTGGTGGTGCATGATGGTTGAAGAAGAAGAAGAAGAAGAAGGTAACCATGATGCGATTATGGGGTTGTACCAATGCGCAACAAATTTGGAAAAGGATACTCCGTATTTTCATATACCAGGGAGAAGAAGGACT
>JBBBWG010006914.1:6555-17016 GCA_037176905.1 Azolla pinnata | reverse complement strand
TCGTTGTTGTCATGATATTGGGATATGCGAGCCTTCATGATATTGGGCCAAGCTACTGCATTCAGGCTAGTTGTGCGCTCGTTGAGCTGCTCCGGGAGCTCTGTATCTGGCTTTCCCCCGCATTTGCTCCGAAAAAGCTCCGTATCTAGCACTCTCCCTGTGCCTTCATGTAATTCTCGAAGTTCCGTGAGAAAGCGCTTCTGCATGGCATAACATCAGCATTGCTTGTTGCGTCGACAGTGTTGCAGCCAAAAGGCGTTGTTGATTTTGAAGGCAATAAGAGGAAACAAGAAGACAAGATTCTATATTGCTCAACAAACGGTGATTATAAGAGAGCAATAGAGATTTGTGTGCTCATAAGACGGGTTCACTAATACAGTAGGTCTTCATTCTACGATGATATAGCCAACTCTTTCAGGCATGCCCCCATCATGTAGTCATTTGTTTGATTGCCCACTTTGCATGCACGAAAACATCAAACTGTTGTTGATCATGCATTAGTAGAGTGTTGTTAAGTGCAAAGCTACCAATATACTTTTGTACAAGTAGGGCATTAACGCGAGCAGCATTATGTACAATATGTTAGCCCAATGAATAAGATATTTTGCTCCGATGTTTGATTTGCTCTCTCTATTTGACCTTAATATCAAGTTTGAAGATAGTCGACAGTTTTTTAGGGTCTTGGATAAGTGCAGTGCTTCCAAATTTTAAAAATAGATTTCAACCCACCGCAACTGATGGCGCCATCTAGAAAGCCATGAAGTTGGAAATCTACTCTTGCATGACCATGACCATCACTGGCACTACCAAAACTAGTTTTGTTCTCTCTCCAAGTACTACTGCATGCGCTGCTAAGTTGGGCTAAAGGCTAGTTTGAGCCATCTGTGCTTTGGCGAGGTGCTCTCGATCGACTCAAGCAATCAGCGAAATCCATGTTCATCAATGTAGTTGATCGTGCGTCGTGCGCTGAAGAAATCACTTGTCCACAAAGGAGATCCTTCTTGGGCAGCTTGGTTTCGTCGAAGATCACATCTATTCTTCTCGATATGGTCTTTATTTTCAAGGTCCTAGAGTTTGTAACCGAAGTGTTCCCTTGGAAAGCCTATAAAAAACTCCATCTCCTGCTTCCTTTAGGAGCACATCGAAGTTCGTTACCACTTCATATGTTATATCTACCCAAGTTTCACACCTTTGTCGACAAGTTTTACAAAGATATTGTGCGACATTATCATACCACATCATTCATGTCTTGAGGATTCGAACCAACGACCTCCATTATGATTCAGCTGGCATTATAACTCGTGTTCTCGCCTTTTTCATAGCCATTAAATGGAAAGGCTTTTCTGCCCTAGAAAATCCAATTTGTTGTTGTTGTTGATGATGATGATGCTGATCTTGATTCATTCATGCTTGCCCATGCTTCTTTTTTCTTCTCGCTCTTTGCCAGATATGCTGAATCTAGCCTTAGCCTGTTTTTAATGTCGAGACACAGTTTTCAAAGGTTTTCGTAAAGGTTTAGGGTTCAGGGTTTATGGTTTAGGAGGGCTAGTACAAACTCGTGTGTGCAAATTGATCAAGTGTGATGATGGGTTGGTCATCATGATACTGTGAAGTGAGGCCATTCCCAGGCCCACACTGTGCGCGTCAGAAGCATTGGACGGGCGAGACATTTGAATGAATTTTTGCCCGAAACAAAAGCGCCGACCAAATACAGCGAAAGTTTTTTTTAACTCTGAGTTGACGAATTGGCTAAGTGTGAAGTGATGCAGGGATTTTTTTCACTTCGAGTTTGATGAGTTGGTTCAGTGTAAGGCCAACACGTAGTAAGTTGGCCCACTTGTCAGAAGCCAAAACTAGAAGAAGGGCAAAGAGTCAGCCAGTAAGTAAAAAAAAAAAAAAAACTGCAATGCTAGTTTCTGAAGATTGTTGTTAATGCTCTCAGACTGAAACGATCGAGGATGGTAGAGCTAGCCAAAGCTGTAGCTGCCGTCTGGAAAGCCAGAGAACAGAGCTCGATGTAGACCCAGTCCGACGACAAGGTTCTGGTTTTGGCGCATTTTGCTCGTCAAGGAAGGTGCTAAAGCATATTCTTTGCATGAAAGGCTCCTTGTCATGACAGTTGTGCTTCTTGTTGCAAAATCCCCTTACCCGCGCACAGTGTTAGCTAGTGTCAAAATATGCGTCCAAAACGACGAATACAGTCTCGACTTTTGATCAGATTGTTCCCCCTCCCCCGGTTCCTATGAATGGCCCTTAGCAGAATGGGGTTAGGTTCCTCAGCTAGGCCCATTGGTGGGAGCCAACTAACTTGACATGCATCCGAGTAGTCCCGATGCCTTAAAAGCGCGCTTTAGCTCGCAAAAAAAACAGGTTCTGGGTGCTAAACAGGTTGTCTTCTTCTTCACGGACCGGAGGTTCTGTCCAGACAGCTCAACCTTGCACAGTAGTCCTCTTTTTGCTTTTGTTTCTTTCCCTGTTAGCATCATTAGGTTTAGCCACGGCGGAGTCGGTCGCTGAGCAAAACGCCAAAATGGATCTTTTACCAGCACAGCTTAAGCTCGTCGAGGATCGAAACACTATTAGAGCCTGGGGTCGTGAAAAAGAATCCGGCCCGGTTGTATGCAGGCGAGGAGTACCATGATTGTTGTCACGCAAGGCATCATTGTGGATTTCGTCGGTTGTCCAAAACTGTAGAACCAGCTCGACAATCAGCTGGGACACAAGGGATCTAATCAACGCCCTCCTAACAGGCAGCTGCTATAGAACGAGCGATGAATGGACGTGGAGACGAAGAAGAGCATGACAGATAAACAAACGAATAGCGTAAAATAGAAAGACATTTTGATGGCAATATGGGGTTTGGTGGCCATAAGCCATACACATCCGATACACCAGTGATCAGGCTGGGATCACACCAAAACCCCACAACATGATCGAGCTATGTCTTGTTTCTTGTTGTTTTTGGCTAGGGTTCGAGCTATGTCTTTGCTTCTTGTTGTTTTTGGCTAGGGTTCTCTAGATAGATAGATCGGAGCGAGAGGTGTGAGTCAGATGTTGCTTTTGCCAAGCTGTTATGCCGAATTCAGGGCAGGGTAGCTGGGCCATATATGCAAAGCCAAATTTGGGTCCGACGCATGCCAAAGTTAGGCCGAAACTTGTCCATCTCTCTCGCTCTCTCTCGATGTACAACGCAATCGATCCAAGCACCGCCATATGGCCAATGCAACCAAGAACCCACTTCCTTTTGCTGCCATGGAATCCTGGGTTTCCTTCATATTTGTCTAAAATCCAAGCCCAAACACAATTTCTGCTTTGCTTCTCCAGAGTCTTTCTTATTTTCTCCCCTTCTTCTGACACATCTCCATCTCTCTCTTGATCAATCCAAGCACCACCATATAGCCAATGCAACCCAAGAACCCCACTTCCTTCTTGTGCCATGGAATCTTGGGTTTCCTTCAGATTTGTCTAAAATCAGAGCCAAAAACACAAAACAAAAGTTTTGCTTTGCTTAGCTTAGCTTGGCTTTGCTCCCTCTATTCTCTCTTTTTGCCTTCTTCTGACACATCTCCATCTCCCCTCCTTCCTCTCCTTTACTCTTTCTTCCTCTTCTTCCTTCTTCTTCCTCTGCTTCCTCCTCTGTTTCTTCTTCTTCTTCTTCCCTCACAAGCTATGGTTTGCCTTCCTCTCTAATCGATCCTCTTCTTTCCTTCATCTTCTTTTTAACACGACATCTCACTTCCTGTTCCTCTTACAATGCAGAGGCTCTCCTGTTCCTCGCCACTATCTTCTTCTTCTTCTTCTTCTTCTGCGGATCTTTCTGATCTTACTTCGTCAGGGGAGTTCTCCGTGCTGCCTCCCACTCAGCACGCCACTCACCTCATGGGCGATCTCGACGGATGCCCGATACTCGCCGCACATGGCTTGATCTAACCCACATTGTAAGTTCTTCCTCATCATGGCGTTGCTGCTTCCTCTGCCGTGTAAAACAACACAATTCCTAACCTTTCTTTCTTTCTCCCTTCTCCTTCTCCTTCTCCTTCATCTTGATACCAGGTTTTGTTTTCGGTTATCTATTCTTTCCGCGGATTAGATATCTGTCGGCGTTTACCCATGGCTCAGTGCCGAACTGAAGGGCGAAAGCACCCTAGTGCCATGGATTTGTATGTTGGTATTTTCCATAGCAAGCTTCAAAGCTCTACCATGGAGGTAGATAAGTACCAGCCGTGGGCTAGATATGGTTATGGAGATCGATCCATCAGCAACCCATCAGTGGAAAAGGTGAGCAGTGATATATGCCATTATCCTGAAAACAACGTAAACGGACATGCTAAGCCATCATCATCATCACCATCATTGCCACCACCGCCATTGTCATCATCATCATCATCGTCATCACCATCCTCATCGTCATCTCTGGCTTCACATGACAAACCGGACTTGAACCCTCCAACTAAGAACCAAGCCAAAGATCTAGGCCCTAATGTCACGCTCACATCCACAAATTCACACACGAATGATCATCATCCATCCCTGAGAGCCCGCAAGTCTAGCGAGCAAACTATCACCACAAGAAATCGGGATAAGAACCTCAATGGCAATGGCGATGGCGATGGGGATAAGAATAAAGAGAAAATCAGTGTGGATGGTAGGAGTCATATTAGGTTCTACAAATCAAGCGAACAAGCCACTCCAAAGTGCAAGAAGGATGTGAAAGCCAATGAAGAAAGGCCTAAATCTGGCAACATAGAAGGAAGGAGATGGTCCTCTATGGGAAGTGTCGATTCTCCCCTATACGTTGGAGGTAGCCCTACTTCTAAAGACAGTGTTAGTAGGAGGTCATCATGCGGAAGTTCTGATGGAGGGATCCCCATTGTTAAAGATAGCGAAAACGTGAAAAGATCATCGTCATCATCATCATCTTCTTTTTCTTCTTGTTCTTCAGCAGGACATGGATTGGCAGATCCTTCATGTCCAGGTGCAACTAACCTCAATAGTAAAGAAATCTCCCAGATTTCTTCGTCCGCTAAGATCATTGCCAATGGTAAAGAAGCGTGCCCAAACGCAAGCCTCAGAGGCATGGGTAATATCCTTGGTAATGGTTTGAGTACCTCAAAACCGAAAGGTTCGATGAATAAGGCTGGATTCTACGACAAGGTAGTTCAGTCTGTGGCTAAAACATCGGATGATGTCATGCATACTGCAAACCCTAATACGGTCTCAATCAATAGCAGCTCGGGTAATAATATATGCATTGGAAACATCCTCAACCATGGGCCTGTCCCAAGAGCGAGTCACAAACTCGTTGAAGAACCGAGAAATGGGCCTATAAAGTTGGATAACCCTGAGGAGATAAAAAATGCTGGCAATGAGATGTACAAGAAGGGGAATTTCTCTGAAGCTGTGGCTTTGTATGAGAAATCGATCGCTATGTGCCCGAACCATGCTGCTTATCGAAGTAATAGGGCTGCAGCTCTTATTGGATTGGGAAGATTAGGAGAAGCTGTGCAAGAATGTGAAGAGGCTATTCGATTGGATCCTCGATACTCACGAGCTCAACAGAGAGCTTCTCATCTCTATGTTAGGTATGATGTTTTATTTTTTTGTTTTTTTCTCATGTTTTGGCATGTGTTCTTATTCTTCTATTGCTTTCCTATTGTAGTGTGTGTTAGTTTCTAGGTAAACGCTTTTTGTACCAAAATTTGGCACCATTGTTATAAATTGCGGTTCCATACCTTTTTTGTTGCTCGATAATCTCAAATATTGTTGAGCCTTGTTAGTTCCAGCATTTGCTTAGCAGACCTACACATTGATGTGTAGCATGGTAGGTAACCACCCGTTCATGTGTCTTTGTGAATAGTTATGATAAAGTGGTGTTTTTTTTCCCAGTTTCAAAGACACAACTTTTTTGGTCACTATTCATGATTTGTCCCCATCCCATTTCAGCACTAGAACAAGAAAATATGGGGGATGGGGCCTTTTTTGTATTGTAATGGTGATGAATACTGTCTCATTTTAAGACATTTTTTCCCCGTGGATTTATAGATTGGGTCTCATAGAGAGTGCCAAGAGACACTTAGTGGCTTTACGTCAGGCCGATGCCAAAGATATGCAAACCCTCGAGACAGTGGAAAAACACATTTCGAGGTGCATTGAGGCGAGAAAAATGGGAAGCTGGAGAAACGTTTTGCTTGAAAGCAATGCAGCAATTGCCGCTGGAGCAGATTCTGCACCACAGGTATTGTCTACAATACAATATCGATTTCTTATCATGTGAGTTTTTTCCTTGCTACAGAAAATCAGGACAGATTTGATAAATGGGGTGAAACATGATATAGAAATACCAGTTTTTTTTGAGTGGGAATATAGCTGCGGAAAAATACAATCAGATTAAATGTTGTCATACTGTTAACTCATATAATTCGAAATGAGTTACTATAGCATGGCTTTTTGGAAACCTACATCTAAAGATCTTGGTTTCTACAAAACGTGATGGTGTTGCTTGACGCCTTAGCTCATTTTAGACAGCTTTCATGCTTTATGTTTTGAGTTTCGAATGAATAAACACTTAATAAAACTGGCAGTATTGCACAACTGTGTACCTTTACCTGAGATACACCTTTCTTTTGTATTACTCAAATGATACTTGGCCCATTCCTTCATATATATGCAGGTTCTTTGCTACAAATCGGAGGCTTTGCTAAAGCTGCACAAGCCAGATGAAGCAGAGACTATATGTGTACAAGCTCAGAAGCTTGAAACCTCTCTGCGCAAATTAGGGTTGATACCAGCTGACGTGTTCTCGTATATGCTCCGAGCACACATCGAGATGTCTCTTGGAAGGTGTGCATTTCGATAAAGAGTATTGTTACAATTGTAATGTGTTTGTTTTTGCTTTGACCCAAGAAAAGGTTCAAAAACACCCAAATGCCTTCATGGGAAAACATCAGAATGCCCTCCAAGATTACAAAAGTTTACTCTTTTTTTGCAATTAAACTATTAATGTAGATGGGCTTTCTTTGTAAAATTTTCAAACTTGGAGGCTGCTCAAAAATCCCAATGTAACAGTGAAGCTATTAGCAAAGATGGGATTTCTTGCAATTTTCTGAATTTTAAGGCTGTTTGCAAAAGATCTTTCTTTTTGTAGCAGTGAAGCTATTATCGTAGATGGAAATTCTTTGATTTTTCAAACTCGGGGGGAGGGGGGGGGTTGTTAAAAAGTCACCAAATACACCTATTTTCTGTAGCAACAAAGCATTATCTTGTAGATGGGCATTCTTTTAACTTCAAAATGTTAGAAGGTATTTTGATTGTATACTGAGAGACAAATAAAGTAAAGTAGACAGAATTGATAGGCAAAGACATATATATACGAAAAAGGAAGAAGAAAAGAAATAGATAGGTAGGGAAATAGGAGAGACGGGTGTTCTGATATGTGAATGGGTGCAGATTCTCTGATGCGATTCGTTTTGCGGATGCTGCGGCAAAGCTCGATCCACGTAACCCAGAAGCAGTTGTGCTGCTAAGGAAGGCATGTGCAGTGGGACAGATGAGGACGTCGGGGAATGATTTGTTCAATGCTGGGAAGTTCTTCGAGGCTTGTGCTGCATATGGTGAAGGTCTTGAGAGTGATCCGATGAATCCAGTCCTGTTGTGCAACCGGGCGGCTTGCAGATCGAAGCTTGGTCAGTGGGAAAAGGCCATTGAAGATTGCGATGCCGCATTGAATGCCCAACCCAATTACATAAAAGCTCTTATGCGACGAGCTAATTGCAATGCAAAGGTTTTGAATGATTGATTTTTGACCATGTTAGATTAGTACACTACTAGTACTACTTGGTGATGTGACTCCATATAATAATGTAAATGGACTGATAGCATTAAGAATAGGAATAGTAGATTACTTGTCTTGGTGATGCACATACATTATTAGAGAGTATTAGAAGAATGAAGAGAAAAAGGTCCCTGTGCTTTGTGTGAAGGCCATCACCATTTTCAGCTAGATTTTGTTGTACTTGTATTTTTCCAAAGTCTTGTATATCGTCTTAGAATAATCATATTGCTAGCATTGGAGTTTGTTCTAGTTTGGATACTAACCACTAAATAGATGTGCAGCTTGAACGATGGGAGGATGCTCTTAGAGACTATGGAGTTTTGAGGCGAGAAATGCCGAACGATGTCGAGGTTGCAAGAGGCTTTTTCGATGTACAAACCGCAATAAAAAGGTCTCGGGGCGAGGAAATCCATAGAATGAGATTTGGTGGAGATGTGGAAGAGGTTTTTGATAGGAATGAGTTCAGAGCGGTTACAGATTCTCCAGGTTCGCAAAATGGAATAGAATATCTTTGTATGGGTGTTTTTCCAGAGAAAAAATAAAACCCTTAAAAGTTTTTGCAAATCTATCAGGTTGACCTTGAGATTAGAAAACAAATCACTAGAGAGGGATTATTTGGATGGTTTTTGAAAACTTAAGGGTGTTTTCATATTCTGGCCCTATCTTATTTTCCTGCTCGAGCCATAGCTTTCTTAATTTGCTTTCTTGTTGTGTTTTTTTAGGGGTGTCTGTAGTAGAATTTGTGACTAGAAGGAATGATCGTTGCCGAGAGATTTCAACGTTCATAGACCAGCTATGCAAGCGGTATCCATGTGTACATTTTGTGAAGGCAAGTGGTTTTTCTGTGGATATATGATAGGGCTTACGGTGCCGGGAAATGTTAGGGTTTGTTTGGGGTTTGCAAGCCTATGTTATTGCTTTCTCGGTTTAGGGTTTTTGGAAGGTTTATTATTATTAGCATGAGGAGGGGTTTGGGGTGCTCATTTAGGGTCTAGGAATCTGTGTATGTTTTAGGGTTGAAAATTTTACATGTTTATTTTCACATTTTTCTTGTTTTGTTTGTTTCCGGTTTTCTTGCAGGTGGATGTAGATGAGAATCCAGTTATAGCAAAGGCCGAAGGCCTTACATTTATCCCGACTTTTAAAATCTACAAGAATGGGCACAAGCTGAAAGAAATGTTGGGCCCGAGCGAAGAAGCCCTAGAGTGCGCAATGAAGCAGTATAGCTCGTAATGTGTGGAAAAAAACAAAAAGAAAACAGCTCGCACAGTAATCGGCTCATAATACATGAAGCAAGAAGGAAGAAGAAAGCGTTGAATCGATGGAAGAGAAGAAGATGGTTTTCCATTCCTCTCATATTCGGATTGATCTTTCGTTGGAAAAAAAGAAAAAGAATCACCCCCTCACAAGTTCTTTGCCAAATAAAAAGATGGCTTGCCTTTCATTTTTCGATTCCTCAAATTTGATTGATTTTGCCAGCTATGTATAGAGAAAGAAAAAATCATCCCAATTCTTCTTCTTTTTGAAGAATATATATGTCAAGAATCAGGGAGCACCGGCACATTTACGGTAAGTTTTCGTTCAACCCCCTCCCCCGGCCCCAAAGTTTCTTCTCGATGAATGGTTGGTCAGTCTGTTGTGGTATTCCACAAACCGCTTCCATTCAGAAGATAATTTTTTTGGACTTGTGATTTGATCTGCTATGTTTTCCTTTATGTATTCCTTGGTATGGTTTTGGCGTCAATATATATCAGATTTGTTGAGGTTTTTTTCACTTTGGAGAAGAGAGATTGAGCATTTTTAGCAGCTTATGTTTCAGAGTTATTTTCATGCTCTGTGATGATTCAAGCATCCTGATCATTCACCCTAATTATTTGACCTAATTACCTATTTACCCTGATTATTTGCTTCTCAGCCAGCTTCTCATGGTGATCCATTTTTTATGATGCTTTCCTAATCAACTTTCAAGTATATCTTAATCATCCCTTAATTTGTTGTATAGCTTAATAGATTTATTCCTTGGTTTACCACCTGTCTCTTTATATTTCTATTCCTCTATTTCAATTGTCTTTCGATTTGTCATGTGGCCATACCACATGTTAAAAATGTTACCAGCTCCTAAAGCCTTGTATTTGCTCACATTTTCCTCTTAACAGATGAACATAGCTTTACACTGGAGACTGCAGTTACCCCGTCTAATACAAAGTTACATCTTGCTTCTATAGATAAGTAGATGGAATTCTTATGAGGATGCATAATCGCTGCCTTAATCATTTCTTAATATACATTTGATGCCAATATCTTCTGCGTTTTAACTCTCGATGTAAATTCCATCTCTTTTTCAAAGTTATGGTTAGAAATGAATTATAATAAATAGATGGATAGAAAATAATCAAGCATTAATCCAACATCAATGAGTAAGCTGCGAAGTTTCTGATACCATATTCCGGAGGATTGCTTGAGACTGTATATAAGATTTTTTCACTTAGTTTTTGCATAATGGGAAGCGGTTTGAACTTTGGACATCTAAATGATGCAACTTGGGATTGAAAGCCAATTATTTGAGTAAGAAGTTAATGCTCAGAACTTGTTACAAACCGTGGTGTGAAGTAGATTGGAAAATTCCAAAC
>JBBBWG010006903.1:0-10607 GCA_037176905.1 Azolla pinnata | reverse complement strand
GTACGGACGTGTACGGACGGACGTTATTGTGTTGAAGAAAACTCAGAAAAATATGTACTTCGGAGATTTTTGAAAGAAGATCGACGAGCCCTCCGTCGTCGAATTATCGCAGAAGATCGCCAGATCTCTCGCTTCGAAAACCTAAACAATTGATCGACAGGAAGATTGGAAGAAAAAAAATCGCAGACGAGGATCATCGCATTCATCGCTCCGAAACGCGGATACTTGGTAGTTGGGATCACGGCACAAAGACAGAAGATGAATGCTGATAACTGAACCGGCACACGAAACCCCTGAAAAAAGCTTCGAGACATTGAGTTGAAACCGATGTCGTCGAGAGACGGGGGAACAGCTAAACGAAACCAAATTGTGCGCGATGTTGCCTGCATCAAGCCGCGACCTTCATTCGCCTAGACTTTGGTCGAGAAATGTTCCCGGAGCGATTGAGGCGGGACCAGTTCCGAAAATAGTCTAATCGAGGATATGAGCTAAGACGCATGCAGTTTGCAAACACTACCTAGCCGACGTGATTGGAAGTTCTAAAAATTTTCCTTTTCTAGCACCATTTGATGCACTTGAACGTGGAGGTCCACAAAACAAAATGTATTGTGAGTTGTGCTTGGTTCTACATAGAGCCTTTGAAATGGATATCCTAGACAATGATCTTTTTATTGGGAATTTGGCATTGGGTTCAGATGATTAATGTTTCAAAGAGCTTAGTATGAAACAATTCAAGGTAGTTCAACTTAATATTTAAGGATTACAAGAAACTTATTCATCTTATTATTATAGCTATTAAGAAGGGTTTATGATCCCCCCTAAACCGGTTAAATCCGTCGTCCATTACTTCGTCGATCATTTTTAGGATACAATCAGATCCTCTTATGGACTTCATGATGCTCTTATAGGCTTTACTCTTAGCGAATTGAAGGATTATTTCTCATAACATATACACTCATTTCACAACACGCCCCCGAGCAGGGATTTACTTTGGCATTCATCTTCTGCGGGTATACGGGAAACTCCATGGATTTGCAATATTTGTAGGAAACCGGAAGCCATAGCTACACAAGTTTAGGGTTTAGGGTTTAGGGTTTAGGATTTCCTCTATTGAATGGAGCGAGAGTAATGTATCAAGAGATGCCCATTTCAGAGGTTCAACTACGACGTTTTTGTTTTTTACGCCGCCATGTTCTTTACTCGGACTTTGGGGCATGTAACAGCGTCAGACACCAACAAAACCACGAGAACGAAATCCTAGTAAATTGCGGGTGCACACCACATTCGAAGAGAGCGAGCGAGCGAGCGCGAAGCACAGCGGCACGCATCTTAACGAAAGATTTGTTTACCGCAAAGTCCGGTTTGTCATTGGCTCACAGAGAGAGCGAGGGCACGATCGCAACTCGGGTCTTCCAACAGCGCTCAAAACGGACGAGAAGCACAAGAGAGATGATTATTCTCGAAGTTCGCAGCGGGTTTTTGGTCCGATGCGCTGCGTACAAGTACATGCAATGCATGCATGTAATCTATGTGTGTATACGTATGTATGTATGTATGTATGTGTTGCGAGGTTGGACGTTAAATGGCCGCGATACAGTAGGTCAAAAGCTTAAAGCTGGGGGTCGAATCCCGAAGCGCCTAACAAGCGGACAAGCGGCCATAAATTACCCCGATCTCGTACACGAGAAGCACTGACTTCCATGGTACGCGAGACTCCAGGATCCGACCAGCCGTTCTCGCCCGATCGATCGAAACACCGATCGATTGGAAGACGGGGGCGCGCTCCAAGTGTGTACCCGAGTTTTTACCGCCCGTTTAACGCTCCACGTACATACCGTTCGGATCCTCCCCGACACGTAAATCGCACCCGAAACGATGGAAAGAGAGAGAGAGAGAGAGAGAAAGTGATCCTCTAGCTTCAGCACGATCACCCATAGGTATTGGTACGGTTTCGTTAAGGCTCGAATCAGTTCGAGAAAAAGCCGAAGCAAAACTGTTTAAACCTTAAACCGTTTAGGAAATGTCAAACTTGAACCGTTCTCAAATCAGTTTGGTCTAAACCGGTTAAGCCCAAACCGGTTTTGGTCTAAACCAGTTACGCTCAAACTGGTTAAGCCCCAAGACTAGTTAAGATGTTGTGAATTTGAAGGCTTGACTTTTAATTTTGTTTGATATTATGTTTTTAACCTTTAGTTTTCAAATTTTAATTTCTTAGTTTACAAACACCGTCTAGTAACCGGCTTGGAGCCGGTTTAAGCCAAACCGAACCTGAACCAAGCCGTTTAAAAAAAATCCTTAGTTAAACCGACGAACCTTTGCAGCTATACATTACATAATCACCCACCTCAAGTTGACCTTCGCACGCATAAATGGATACATGCATCCCAATGCATATTTTCGACTAAGGGTTGCGAACGAAAGAACGAGGCTTGTGCAAGAGAGCATATCCGACAAACAACATGCATGCCATTGCCCATGTGAAGAAAAAGAAAGAGAAAGAACACGTAAAATATTATTCGGTTTTTTCGGTTTTTCCCCGGTCGTCACGGATCCGGAAAGAATTCAATAATGGTGTAGTGTGTACGCGCATGCGTCCCAGAGGCGAATTGCCCGAACCCCCGAATCGCTCCAGAGTCGGCTTTGCTGCTCAGGATCCGATGATTCTGATCTCACCTTCCAACGATCCAGTTTACAATGGCCAACTCTATGGGCTTAGGGTTTAGGGTTTAGGGTTTAGGGTTTATTGCGTAATGGATGGCGAGGATCCGTCAGTCACCTTCTGTATGTACGTCATCTCAATCCCAACCAGCTTCAATGTATTGTCCCAGACCCTGGAGGCCAAGGCCGTTTCGCGAGCCCGTTTCACACTCGCCCTCAACTCGCAATTCAACCAGAACAGGGGACACATTGGCCAGTTCCGCGACCGCAGCTCCCGGGCGTGCTCCAGCGCCCGCTGCGAGGTTGCGCAAAACAGAACGCTCCGCGCACCTGGCACCGTTTTTCTTGAAGTAAATAAGCATATATCACACTCAATACACTTGTTTTTTTTCGCTCTCATAAAGAGATTCATACTAGTATTAATGGGGTGCACACCGTACAAAATCGATCTCGCACGAGCACCTACAAGTTATTGGGCTCTGCTTATTCAAGTTTCATACAGAATCGAATCTTTGCGTGAACCTAGATATTTGAAGAGCATACTGTATAAGCTACTATCACTGCACCACAAGGGCTTTATACACACAAAACACAGACACACACAAAAAAAACACGTGAATGCAATACAGTGGTCATGTCGTGTACCTTCTATAGGACTGAAGGAATACATGTTGCTGATGTAGTTGCGCCCAGGTTGCAGATACTTTGGCAGCGTGCGCGTCTGCAATCGATAAACGTATGAGTTATATGTTTATAAATAAATATATATATATATATATATATAACTCGTGACTAATCCGTGTTATAGATATCGACCATCATCGACGTCCTTATCCTCATCCTCAAAACTCCAGAATCCGTAGGGGACAGGGACCGCCAAAATAAGATAATACATTGGGGATCCTCACCACGTTCGTCCGCACGAAACCAGGCTGGACGCACATGACGTGGACGCTCGATCTCTTGTAACGGATCAGCTCCTTCTCCAAGACAGTGCTAAAGTGGATCTGTTCCAAAGAAGAAAAAGAAGAAAACGGAATCGGGGATCCCGAGGGAGCCCGATTACCGATTTTTGTGTTAACTCTGATGATGAATCGACAACAATTCTCGACGCGGGGTGGGGCAAAGACGACGGGTTTCACACCTGCGCGAGTTTGCTCGCCGAGTACACCTCAAAGCTGTTGTACATGCGGCGGCCGGACGTGAGGCCGAGATCGTCCGGATCGACGAAGCCAAAGCACTCCATCTGGCAAGCAAGCGAATTCACCAGTTTAGGGTTTAGGGTTCAGGGTTCAGGGTTCAGGGTTTTCTTGGCTTCCATGTGTAACATTGTCGTGGAACCAACGACGACAACCAGCAACCAACACTGGAACTCACGTCCGAGTTCACATTGACGATCCGCGACGAGGCGGCCCGCAGGAGCGACGGGAGGAGGAGGAGCGTGAGCAGCGCCGGCGCGAGGTGGTTCACCTGCATGTGCTCCTCATGGCCATCCCGCGAGAACTTCTGCGCAACTGGGCAAACCGCGTCAGTCACTTCTCGGCACAGACTAAAATGGAACCCTAATCTCAACAGAAAACAAGAAAAAAAACAAAACAAAAAACCCTAGATCCTCTAACCCTAATCCGGCTCGGCCTGGTCTCTCACCTAGGACGGACAAGATGCCGGCATTGTTGACGAGGATATGGAGCGGAGACTTGCGGGCTTCCCATGCTGTGACGAACGCCCGCACCGATGCCAAGGAGAGCAGATCTAGCTCCATAACCTGCCCATGAAGCAACCGCAATCCGATGATCCATCCATCGATCGATCGGCCATTAATCGATCGGCCATTAATCCATCCTTCTACGCGATCCGAAATCCAATCTGCTCTCGATTCGTTTCATCCGCTTCTGATTCCCCCAAGCCTTACCTCGACATTCAAGGGTTTCTGTGCTTGCTGGCTCCACTCGCGGACGAGGCCATGCGCCGCATCGACGTTGCGGCATGCGAGAATCACGTGCGCTCCCGCCTCTGCAAGTTGCCTGCCAGCAAGCAGAGCTCAACCGATTGTTCAGAATCTTTTAATTACTAAAAGGAATTGAATTCGATCCAACTGACGATTGCAACAATCCATCCAATCCTACATACGCTGATCACGCATTGCATGCATCGAGTTCAATAGTGTTATGCATCGAGTTCAATCGTGTTATGCATCGATTGAAATTGAATCAATCGAATCCAATCCAATCAATCGACAGAATCCAATCCAATCCGATCCGATTGAACAATCGAATCGATCCGATCCAATCCAATCCAATCCAATCCAATACAGAGCAGCAAGAGAAAGCTTCAAAAACATCAACGCATCTTAACAAGAACATGTGTTCGTGTTCGTACTTGGCGGTTTCGAGGCCGATTCCGCTCGTGGCACCGGTGACGATGCAGTTGTGAGCAGAGAGATCAGGCAGGGCGAGGCGGGGCGGGAGATGGCGAGCATACAGCCTCTGGAACAGAGTACCATGGACAATCTGAGCTACCATAGCCATCCACTCGATCCAGCCCATCTTCTCCGCGACAGGGTAAGCAGAGCTCGGCTCATCGCCACCATAGCCATGGGAGCTGTGGCCACCTTCAGGGCCATCTTTGGCACCAGGATGATGATCATGGCCAGCAGGATCACAGTCATCATCATCTTCGCTGCCGCCGGCTGCTGAGCCGCCACGAATGTGCTGGTGATCTGATTCCATTTCCTCGAATCCCGACGACGCCCCGGATGTACTGATTGTTTCTTTTCTTTGTGGATCTGCAGTAAATGTGGGGCACACAAAAGCACTTGATTGGATGGATGACAAGATAGATTGAGAGAGAGAGAGAGATATAGATAGAGAGAGAGTACATACATTCATTCATTCAATGAATGCCTGTATGTACTAGCACCATCAGTAAGTACATACATAAGCTATACAGTACAGCTAAGTACTGTGTTTATGGATCCTCTGTTTTTTTGTCTCTGCACCATACCAGTCATTTCAAAACTAAACAAAAACATCCAGTATCTCGGCCAAGCATTAGCTAGAATCTAGATCATTCCTAGGGAATAGGAAAATCAAAAGGAATTAACCCGAGATATGGATTCTGTAGAAAGGCACAAAAACACAGTTTGAAGGTTGTGTGTGTGTGAGAGAGAGTGTACATGCTCAAAAACTGCTTTCTCCACACCTGATTAGGGAAAGAAGGGGAACTGAAGGCCCAAGAGGAAGAGAAGATGTGCAGACATATGTCTAATCTGCATACATTAGCTATTTATTAAAAGTGAGGCTTTCTTGCCTGAAGATTTAGTAGAAGCTCTGTTGAAGCTACATATACATATATATGCAGATTGAAGTGCTGTATTCCAAGAAATACAGTACAGAATGAGGGAGAGGGAGAGGGAGAGAGAGAGAGAGAGAGTCTTCTCTTACCTTCTGCAATTGCATGTATTGTGTACATATAGAAAGAAAGAAGGGAAAAGAAGGGAAAAAACCTGCCTCCCTTTGTAAACAATTCAATATATTCTTCTCCTCCTTCTAGAACAGCCACCCAAGCAGCTCATATATTTCTTCATTCACACACTCTTCTTCTTCTTCTTCTTCTTCTCTCACATTTCTTTCTACATACATCCATCCCTACATACATATGTATAGATATAATGTATTGATGCCTGTGTGGGGCTAGCCCTTCATTCAGTAGACACCAAAGTAAACCTTAGTTTAGCAAAATAGCAGGCAACACATGTCCACCATTCCAATGCCTCCTCCTTGCAACATGCACCTACCCTGTCATTGACCTTTGCAAAGGCAGGCTTTTTTTATGTGCATCAATCCATAAGAATGTCCAGCTTCTTTGGCCTACATGGCCACTTATGAGAGAGGGGATGGGCTTTGCATTGATCATGTGGCAATCAATGGTATACGACGATGACGATAATGATGATGATTATGATGAGGACAACGGTGGCGATGACGATGACGATGTCCAATCACAACGGGCATTCATGACATCTTCCAGCTGATCCCCAACAAGAACACAACACCAGCAGCATAGTATCTATCTGCATGTGCCCTCTTCAAATCTCGTCGGAGCGGACCCGGCATTGAAAGAAGCTGATATGAATGTTGGGCGAGATAAAGGGAGCAATGGCATGGCATCCAATGTTTGCTCGATCGATCCGCCCATTGCATGGCGTGGCGTGGCATCCGATGTTGGTTCGATCGGGATCGATGGAACCATGCATGGCAATAGCATGGCATCCAAAGTTGGCGAATCTATCGACCCCATTCGATCAGGCTTCCCATAGATAGATAGATAGATATCTTTGGAAGCGCATCTGACGAGTGCCTCTGGAGGCCGATCCCCACCGTGTTATGCATACTAGAGATATGGATCTCGTAGGCACACAACACGCGCGCTAATCCAATCGTGATGGACGAATGGATGGATTGGAACTGACAATTGAATAGATGCTGACAACCTGTGCCCAGGGTCTACTTCCTTTTTTTTCGTAGCTGGAAAGTCCGATGAAAATCGATCCCCCTTGCACCCACCAGCACCAGCACCAGCACCAGGCAAAAGACGACGACCTTGCCGCGAACGATCCTTTGTTGTTGTCTCTTCCTCGTTTTATCTGTCGCTCCTCCATACCAGCCGATCGATGATGATGATGACGATGATGACGATGGTGTTGTTGTTGTTGTTGTTGGTGGTGGTGGTGGTCAGTCACGGGGCCAAGGCCATGGAGAGAAAAAGGGAAGGATCCCGGAACCTTTTATTTTTTCTTTGTTGTTTGTCATCGATGCCGAGTTGTTTTTTTTTATTTTTTTCTTTGGGCCTTACAAGCTGTTCAGTCCCTGGAGTTCTGGCTGATTGGACACGCGCATCGCATCGTTTGTCTGTCTGTTTGTCTGTCTGACTGTGCCCCCCCGGAGTTGTTCCGAGGATGGGCCTCATTGTACATGTACACACATGCATGCATAACATTGCGGTATCGTAAAGAGCGTACGAAGTGGAAGCGGTCCGTACCTTGTGCGTAAACATGTAATTCGGGGGCTTTAACATACATATGCACATACAAGCCGTTCATTTATTCTTGTAGCAATCCTCCCGCCCCCTGAGACAGACAGACAGACAGACAGACAGACAGATGCGGGCAATAGAAGCCAGAGAAAGAGAGAGAAAGAGAGAGATGTATGCAGAAGCTAAAGAGTTTGCGGTGCCAGGCAGGACTCGTCCAGCAAGCTGGCGAGACCTCTTTTCCCGGTGTCCCAACAGCATTACCGTTGTCATTGTACTTTGATCTCGACACACAGTTTCAGCATTACATGCTCATCTGCAAGCAAGCTCCCGATCGCACTGCAAAGTCCTTCAAGTCCTCTCTCCTGAAAAATCGCCGAAAAGAAAAAGAGATTTCGGCAAGGTGATCGATTCAGCAAGGGGTGATCGATTCGGCAAGGTGGGAAAAAAAATATATAGCGACTGGGAACAAAATATGATAATATCTTCCGTCAGACTTTACCAGACATTCGTGCTTCACATGGAATGAGCCTCCTCTCCAGGTCCATATGGCTTCGATCTCATTGGGGAGACTAGGAACATGATCATTTGTGTGTGGTTGTGCATGATATATAATCCCGCGCGAATCGCCTTTCGATTACTTTAGGCGCATTAGAGATGTATATACATATATATTCCTGGTTAGAATAATCGGTTGGTGATCACGTCGTATCAGAACGTGCTTTTGGTCCCCCCCACCCCTCAGGAAAAAAGCCTTGGAGGAGCTAAATAATGCTGCTGCTTCTTCTGTTCCAGCGCGCGGATGAACGCGGAAAAAGCTCGAGAGAGAGAGAATGTGTTAGAGCATCGAGAAAGGTCAATGTTCTTAGCATCATGTGCAGAAAATGATGATGATGACGGTGATGATGCTGAATGGAACATGCTAACAACATACATAATTTGCGCGCAAACACACACACACACACATACACATACACACAAGTTGCTGCTCGATTAGTCGACGCTGGTTAGTGATTATCTGCTCTCGTTTCGCTCGAATCCATAACATACTTTCTTCCTTCTCTCTTTTTTTTAATGCATGGTATACAGCTTGGCTTTTCTGTGATCTATTACAAAAAGCATGAGACGTCTGCCAGTATGTCTGATTTGTCACTTCTCTTCTCTCTGATTGACCATCAGTTTTCACACATTGTTGACATTAACTTAAAGACGAGAAACAATTACATATTTTGATCGAGTTGGTTGGGGGTGGGGGGGCGTCAAACGGATCGCAGCGAGCAATCGATCGCGTCTGATCCGATCCGCGAGATGGCGGCCGTGGAATATGTGCTCGACATGACGCTGACATGCGCGAGGAATCTGAGAGCGGTGAACCACTACTACATACGCAAGATGGAGGCATATGCGGTTGTGAGGCTGGGCCAGTTCCAGTTCAGGAGCCACGTCGACCCGAAGAATGGTGCGAACCCGCAGTGGGACGAGAGGTTCTGCTTCATATTTCCGTCTATATCATCATCATCATCATCATCATCATCATCACTATCATCATCGTCGCAATCATCATCATCATCATCGTTGCCGTCGCCATCATCCCTTCTGCAAAGTCCTAGAGCTGTCGACGAATCGTCCATGGTGCGGATCGACATCTACACGTTGAGCATACTGGGGCCGAAGATCGTGGGCGAAGTCTCCATCCCCCTGTCGGACATCGCCGCCGCAACCCTGCGCAGTAACAAGCCCCAGCACAGAAGGCTCCCTGTCAACACTGCATCGGGCTCCTTCCAGGGCGAACTGCACGTATCATACGCTCTCCGGCGTAGAGATGTCGTGGCCTTGGCTAAATCTAGCTGTGATCAGCTCGATGAACCCGCTGAGCCTCTCGACTCTGGCTTCTCCACGCATAAGAATCCCCGCCAGATGTCGTCCCCTCTTCGCCTTCAAACTCCATCCGACGGTTCGCGTGACACCGTTAATGCGGCTTTAGCACCTGATCATCCTCCTCCGCCTGTTACTCCTGGCTCGTCCCAACGTACCATCTTCGCTAGCCCCGTTGGGCGGATCCTTCTCACAAACTTGAGCAAGGGATCAAGTGCTAATAAAATATAGGCCATCTTTTGTGCTAAAATAAGCAGGATTTGTCAAAGCAAAACTCTGCACTTCAGTCGAATAAGAAGAGTCCTGGATTCATCACAAATTACCTCCTCAAAGATCCGATTCCTAATTTTTGGTCAACGGCCCCCTGCATTTGCTCACGCAGAAATGTTGAGGAATTTCTACTTTCACTCCACGAGATTGATTGTTGATCATTTGTGTCACTTGGGTGATGCTTGAGCCACGTAAAGCATTAAATTATAGATTATCTTCATCTCCAGTGACAATCGTATTCAGAATGTGAATTCTATGACACAGTTGACGAGGCCTTTGTCTCTTTGCTTATGGCATGTGTGCCTAACAGATTTTGATTATTTGATCTATGCTAACCCCCTTAGTTATTGTCGAGGATCCCTAGTAGATTTAGAGAAATTTGTAAAGAAATATGTATTTATTCATTGTCAGTGAGTTG
This sequence comes from Azolla pinnata, assembly GCA_037176905.1. NCBI lineage: Eukaryota > Viridiplantae > Streptophyta > Polypodiopsida > Salviniales > Salviniaceae > Azolla > Azolla pinnata. The sequence continues at coordinate 355 of JBBBWG010006903.1, read as the reverse complement.
GTGTGATCGTGTTGTTTTCCTTCAACAACTTCTCAATATATCTATTGACATTTAGTAAGAATAATCTCATGTTATAGTAGTCATTGTATTCTATTCTCTTGTGTAATGAGCCAAAACCCTATTTTAAAGATATATTAGTATTAGCCTCTTATTTCTCATTCCTCTCTCCCTGATATTATAATTAGCATATTCTCAAGTTCAAATTAATGTGTGTAGAAAGTAATCCAAATAAACTCACTCGTAGCTTTTTTACATGACCACCAAATTTAGCATTTAATTTTGAAGATAAAAAGCTAAAGATATCAGATGTTTTCAAGAATTTACATTTAAAATTTGGAGTTCTAAATTAAAAATT
>JBBBWG010006892.1:5699-25890 GCA_037176905.1 Azolla pinnata | reverse complement strand
AGCTGCTAAAAGCTAATTCTCTGGCTTCTGTCTTGGACAGTTTCTCCAATCTTGTTCTTGTTCTTCTTCCTGTTCTTCTTGTTGTACGTCCATTCCTGCAAGCCAAGATGTGGATCCATGGCGTCTACGGCTTGCCACGTTGAACGACTCTCGAGCAAAATATCGGTTCGTGTTGCCAAAGCGCAATATCATCCTCGCAGGAGATCGGGATCATGATGCGGCAGGTCTCCGCTCACCAGATGGACTCGCTATGGAAAGAATACTTCATGAATCCGTGGCTATGGCAGCACAACCGTCTGAACATCAAGGTAAGAAGGAGAAAACCAAATAGATTTAGAAAGAGAGACAGATGATGTTGTTGTTGTTGATGATGATGATGATGATGATACAGACTTCTGTTTGATGTCTTTTGGGAAGACTAGAATGACCTCGAATCACCAGATTTCGCACACAAGCTTCCTTCTCCATGTCCATGGATCCACGGCCGTTGCAATCCTGCATGGGTTGAAGAAGAGCTAAGCAGAAGAAAGACAGCAAAAGCATCAGCAAGTTGCAGCGACCTCAATCCTTGCCACGATGATGATGACAGCGAAGATCCCACCATCGTCTCCAGGCTTCAGGTATGTGGCAGAAACAGAGATCTATGTCAGGGAATGCGGATCCATGATGAAATCCTCGGGAAAGGGTTCCTCGAGAAGAGGAATCCTTACATAGATTCCGCCTTGATAAGCATGTACGCGAAATGCGGAATGCTCGGAACAGCGCGGATGTTACACGATGAGCTTCACCTCCGAAGCATCGTCTCCTGGAATGCATTGATCTCTGGTCATGCCATGCACGGCCGCGGCTCCGAGGCGCTGAGCTGCTTCGAACAGATGCAGCACGAAGGCTTTCCGCCGAATTCGGTGACATTCGTTTGCGCTTTGGGAGCTTGTGGAAGCGTCGGATCGATCGAGAAGGGCGAAGAGATTCACGAGAAGATCGCGAGCAGCGGGCTGGTTCTCCGGCGAAACGCCGTGCTTTGCACCGCTTTGGTGGGTATGTATGCGAAATGTGGTGCTCTCGAAAAGGCTGAGGAACTGCATAAAGAGCTCCGCATCCGAGATGTAGTCTCTTGGAATGTATTGATCGGAGGGTATGCGGAGCACGAGAGAGGTCAAGAAGCTCTGGAGTGCTTCGAGAGAATGCGGAGCGAAGTGCTTTGCCCCAATGAGGCCACCTTTGCATGCGCCTTGAAAGGTTGTTGCCTCACCGGTGCAATTGAGACGGGAAGGGAAATTCACGACGAGATTGTCTGCAAGGGGTTGCTCGATCGCAATCTCGTACTCGGAAACGCCTTGTTGGATATGTATGCCAAGTGTGATGATGCGCTTGTAGATGCAAAGCAAGTGCACGCCAAGCTCTGTGCGAGGGACGTTGTGTCATGGTCTTCGTTGATCGCGGGATATGTCCAACAAGGGCAATCCAAGGAAGCACTCGAGTGCTTTGCGGAGATGCGAATCGACGGCGTTTCGCCGAACGAAATCGCCTTCGTTTGCGGCCTGAGAGCATGCGGCAGTGTCGGAGCGATCGGCAGAGGTGTAGAAATTCACCACGAGATAAGCAGGAGGGGTTTCCTGGAAAGAAGCGATGAGCTTGGGGACGCTCTCGTGGATATGTATGCCAGATGCGGCGCGCTTGCTAAAGCGCGGGAAGTGCTGGAGCAACATCGTGCTCGGAGTACGGTCTCCTGGTCTTCGTTGATCGCGGGGTATGTGCAGCACAGGCGGGGTCAAGAAGCATTGGACTGCTTCGAATCGATGAAGAAGGAGGGGTTTTCGCCAGACGTGGTCACGTTCATGAGCATTTTGAAGGCATGCGCCGGCACAGGGGCGATCGACAAGGGCAGACAGATTCACGACGAGATCGTTGCCGCGAGCTTGCTGAACGACGACGCGCCACTCGGCACCGCTCTCGTGGACATGTATGCGCAATGCGGCATGTTTTCGCGAGCGAAACGAATCCTTTCGGAGCTTCCGAGCAGGAACGCCGCCGCTTGGAATGCTCTCACGGCAGCGTACGCGCGGCGCGGTCGAAGCGACGAAGCATTCGAGTGCTTCGAGCGCATGCAACGCGAAGGAGGCCTGCTCCCAGACGCAGTAACGTTCCTTTGTCTTATGAACGCATGTAGTCATCGGGGGTTGCTTGAGAAAGCCGAAATGCATTTCCACGAAATGAGGGATAAGCATGGGGTCGTGCCGAGCGTAGAGCACTTCACTTGCATGGTTGCTATGCTTGGATTCGGGGGCCGATTCGGGAAAGCTGTGTCGGCGATCAAGATGATGCCATTCTCAGGTAGCCGCCCAGTTTGGCTCGCTTTGTTGGCTGCTTGCAGGAAATGGGGCAATGTGAAGCTTGGAAGATGGGCATTTGATCAAATCATGCATCTAGACAACACCTGCGCCTCGGCTTATGTGCTTATGATTAGCATCTACGCCGACGCAGCCATGCACGAGGCTGTAGACGAAGTTGAAGCGATGAGACGGAGATGTGGTGCTCCGGCAACCGCGGAAACGAGCTGATCCATTTTCTATTCGGTAACAAGAACAGTTGGGATTTTTTCCAAACAGGATTTTGCAGACTTGCTTCGTAGAGCTGTGGCCATTCTCAGAGCTCCACAGCCTCGAGTGCTGCGAATAGTCGCGCAAACAGGGGGCTTTTTTTTTTTACCGACCGATTGTGTTTGTGGAACTATAACACGAACTTCAATACTTGCGGAAAAGCTCGGAGTTTTATGCTTGAAATACGTTCATAGGCATTCTTAGAAGCAGCAATGGTGAGCTTCTTTGATGCATGAGAGAACGGTACACAAGGGAAGCGCTGATCAAGAATTGATCTTCTGCAATCTGCTGCCTTTCATTCAACACAAATCTATTATTTGCAAGCGCCCATCAATCTGCTTCTTTTTTGTTAAAATGGTAACACGCAACAGATGTCTATCCTTTGCTTTCAAAGACAAAATACATGTTCCAATCCGATAGCGCCGTGGGTCCCAAAGGAAAACGTCAATGAGGACTACCAAAATTGGCTACAAATTACAGATATGTTTCTTTTACTAATGGAGCACATTTCAGATAATGGTTTCGGATAATGGTTGCAAGGCTTGAAAAGAGGGGAGGGGTTTTTGTGGCTGGAGGACAGCTCCAACTACCTTTAAACGAATCATCATCCATTATATACCAAAATTTATTGCAAGCAAGTGTTCTTTCAATGATTTTATGGTTCTTGTGAACCATGCACAAGAAGCATGACTTAGTTTTATTAACCCACAGACAGCATCATGCATCTTTGCATTCACTAGCTGCATATCGCTCCAACATATTATGACACGAGAAAGAACTATAAAAGGCCTTGGTAAAATCAAGGCTATATATATCATATTAGCCTCGGCCACATGCCAGATAGATTATCGAGTCGAGCCTTTCAAGATATTTTAAACAATGACATGATTTTCATAATGACAGGGCCCCTTGGTGGATTCCGACGATAAACTGATATGTGAAAAACAGATTATAACTCATCGCTTATTTAGAAAAAGATTAATCTTTTCACGAAACACTAATTCAAGCGATAGATAATACAGCATATGACTTTACCAATTCTAATTTCCCTCCCCTATTTCAGAGAAAAGAGCCATGTAAGTTCACCTATTTGTCAAAATGTCCTTCTACCTTGTAAATTTGCCAGATTACCCACTACCAAAATAAAAATGTGCTTTATAAACTAACCGTATAGTCGAATATACATGGTAATCATGAGATTACTTGATGAAAGGTAGTTGAAAACAGGCGAACGTCACAAGGCGACTTTGAGATGGAAACCAAGTGAAAAAACTTGTTAAAATCGATGAAGTTTTTGAAGATAGTTGGTTCTAACTTAACTTCTAATCCGGCGTATGCACCTTGTGCAGGTTAGAAACAAGTAGTTTGTACTTGTTGGGCCTTGTTCCCTAAGATTTCTTGAGAACTATAACACAAAGTAGCAAAGGGATGTTTGTTCTGGAAAAGTATATTTGCAGAAATACCCTTAAATCTACATACTTTCGTAAGTGTGATGGTGATGAGCAAAGTTTGGGTTAGTGTTAGAGCCTGGCCTAAGATTGAGATTAGGGTTAGGGTTAAGATTCAGATAAGGTTAGAGTAGAGTTGGGGCTAGGGTTAGTCAGAGATGCATGGGACCCAATGCTTCATGCTGATTGGCGAGCAAAAGGTTCTCAATGTCTATATCAAGCACGGCTGACAACTAATCTTCTCCTTCCTCATTGTTAAGGAGACCCCACCAAGATTATTGAGTGAGCTTGGGCCAGAATGATGCTTGAAAAAATATGTTTTTGCTTCTAACCCTAATGTTAATCAACTGCAGAATGTCTTCTTACTTATTCATTGACATGGACATATGAAACAATCTCGCATGTAAATAGTGAGAGAACATGACCATTCATTCCATTGGTTATAATTAAGCTTAGACAACCTCAGATTTTTCTTCCCAGAAATTCAACCGTTTAGAAGTACAAATTAGCATATATTCAGAACAACAAAACCTTTAAAATGTATCTCTAACACTAGCGGCATCCATGGAAGTGAGAATCAACTAGACTACATATTTATATCTATAGAAGAACTGAAGAGAAAACGAAAATTCTCATCTATAGGCTTGTTCGTCAAGTAGCAATTCCTCAACTAGATCTTGAGAGTTTGCTCTTGACGTATATAACATATTTACATAACATAGCTAAAGAAGAAACAGCTAGATCTATCTATCTAGAGCTTGTGATCATCATCTAATGCTCTAAATCTTTGTAAGCTATGGACGAGAAGGACGGCAAAAGAGGAGGAAGAAGATGCAGAGCATATGCATAAAGATACATGCCATGTAATAGAATGAAAGACTTATCTTTTAGCACAGAAGAGTAGGAATGCAGCTGATAGAGAAGCTAATAGCCTGAACTTTGGGTTCGACCAAATGGCTGGCATTCCTCCTTTCTTGTGTGGAGAAATACCACTGTTGGCAGCATTCATCTCACTTCGGAGATCCTTAATCTCCTTCTCTCTTTTCTCCACAATCTGTAAGGACACAGTGGAAAAGAAAGCATACAAAAGTTTATTAGGGTTTGGGCAGTGAGCATCTATACCCTAATCAGGAGCCTATATACATCGATGAAACAGCAAGTGCTTCACACAGATTGGGATACACATCATGTGTTACGACATGTACATCAGAAAAAGAAACAGTTCTGATCCCATGGATTTGGAAGGAACTCTGCCATCATGGATTTGGAAGAAAAACAGAGAGGGAGAAAGGCTGCTCGCCCATGACTACCTTCTGGAGCTTCCGAGTCTGCGCCCGGGCTTCTTGCAACCAGAACTCCAATTTCAGAATCCTCTTCTTCAGATCCTGCTCGGTCGTGAGGTGCCGCTCTTTCTGATCGGAATCGGATCAATGGAAGAAGGCAAAGAAAACAAACAAGGAATTCAACCAACAGATCAGGAACTATGCCCATAAAACTCGAGGTTCGATCGATACGGGGGCAAGTCAATCTGCGCCAATTCTTCTTTCGAGAGCCAGAAAGAAAGAGCAGGAAAAACCTGGGCGTCGAGCTCCTGGGCCTTCGCTTTGAGCTGCAGCGAGAGGAGCCTGATCTCGTCCCTCAGCCGCGAAATCTCCTCGTCCTTGATCACGTAGCCCTTGGAGAGGTGCTCGGAGCTGCGCTGCAGAAAGCCTTCGAGGGCGCAACTCATCTCGCCGTGGTTCTGCGAGGCCGCGGCGGCTATGGCGAGCTTCATCTCCACGCCCAGCCTCTCCATCTCCTCCCTCAGCTGCTGCTCCGAAGCCTCCTTGCAGCGGAGCTCCTGGCGCAGGCCCAGCATCTGGCGCGCGAGATCCGCGGATCGCGCCTCGTGCCCCTGCAACGCTTCGCCCTGCGATTCGATCTCCTTCATCAGCGATGCGCACTGCGATTCGGCCGTGGCCGCGGCTATGGCCCTGCTCTCTGCAACCTCCTGCGCGCACCCTAACTTCGCCCTGACGTCGACGAGCTCTCTCAGATACTGCACCAAACACATCAGACTGGCGATCGGAAGAAGCCATGGAAGACAGGATTCCAGAGAGCGCTCCGGGAAAGAGCAGGTTCTCTTCGGGAGCAATCAGAAGAAACCGTGGAAGGAAGACACATGGATCAGAAGGTTTGTACTTGCTCGGCGACCGAAGCGGTGGACATGGCCATCGCGCTCCTCTCCTCGACGCTCCTCTGCAATGCCAGGAGCTCCTTCTCCATCGCCACGGCCTTAGCTTCAGCAATCTAAGCAAAACGATTACAGGCCGGGAATTGAAACAGACAGAGTGGGATCGGGAAGAGGTCGTGGGGGAGGAGGAGGAGGGAAAACAGACAGAATGGCGAAGGAGGAGAAGGAAGAAGAATCAGAGGCCTGTTTTACAGCAGATTTTGCTGCAATGGCATGGAATGCGAGCAGTCTGCGTCCATGTCTGCAAAGGGCGTTCCATGTCTGCAAAGGGCGTTCCATGTCCATGGCGGAGCGTTGTGAGAGACGGAGAGATCGGGGTCTCTCGAGAAGTACCTGTCTGAGGTCCTTCTCGTGGTGGAGAAGGGCGTCCTGAGCAGCAAGGCGGGAGCGGACGTCTCGGAGCTCGGAAGCCATGGAGCCGACCTCGACGGCGATGCGCTTGATGTTCTGCTTCTTCTGGTACAGATCTCGGAGGAGCGAATTCGGCTCCTGCAGCAGCAGCTGCTGCGGAGGAGGAGGAGGAGAAGGAGGAGGAGGAGGAAGGGAAGGGGAAGCGCAAGAAGAAGAAGGAGGAGGAGGGCTCTCCATATCCTACTTCTTCTGTCTTCTTCCTTCTTCTTCTTCTTCTTCTTCTTCTTCTTCTTCTTCTTCTTCTTCCTGGCTCTGTCTACGCCCCAAACCCTAAACCCTAAACCCTAAACCCTAACTGTTGCTTCGCCTCTGACGCGCTCCCCTCCCCTTCTTCCTCCCCTTCCTTCCAGCGCTTGAGAGCTGTGCACCAGGGGTTCTTCCTCTACATGGTGGGCGATCAGAGCGAGCAATGGCGGGGAAGAGGAGGGAGGAATTAGGGTTTAGCAGACAAGATCGAAGAGAAGAACAGAAGCAGAGACAGGAGGAGGGAGGAGGAGGAGCAGAAGCAGCAGAAAATGGAGCAGAAACAGAGAAGACACAGAAAGGGGGACATTGACCCTCACTCTCTTCTTCTTCTTCTTTCTTCTTCTTCTTCTTCTTCTTCTTTCTTCTTTCTTCTCCTCTTCTTCTTTCTTCTTCTTTCTTCTTCTTCTTCCTTCTTCATTTCTTTCTTCTTCTTCTTCTTCTTCTTCTTCTTCTTCCTTCTTTCTTCTTCATTTCTTCCTTCTTCATTTCTTTCTTCTTCATTTCTTCCTTCTTCATTCCATCCTTCACTTCTTGTTTTGTTCTAACTCTGTATACTTTCTCTGTATCTGTATCTCTTCTCATTTGAGTGTGTGTGTTTTGTGTGTGTGTGTGTGTGTTGTGTATATCTCAGTTCTTGTTCAGTATCTGCATTTGTATTTGTATCTGCTGCATCTGTATCTGTGTTTGTATGTACATTGGGAGGGCACTTTGCTCATTCATGCCTCTTGTTGTGTGTGTTTTGTGTGTGTGTGTTGTGTATATCTCGGTTCTTGTTCAGTATCCATCTGCATTTGTATGCGCATCTGTATCTGTATTTGTATCTATATCTATATTTGTATACGTATATTGGCAGGGCACTTTGATTGAATTGTGTGTGTGTGTGTGTGTGTGTGTTTTGTGTGTGTTGTGTATATCTCAATTCTTGTTCAGTATCTGCATCTGTATTTGTATCTGCTGCATCTGTATCTGTGTTTGTATCTATATCTATATCTGTATTTGTACATTGGGAGGGCACTTTGCTCATTCATGCCTCTTGCTGTGTGTGTTTTGTGTGTGTGTGTGTGTGTGTTTTGTGTATAGGCTCATCTGAAATGCGCTTCGGAGTATCATGCACGATGCGCAGCTTCCCATTTCCCAGCAGATTGCTTTGAATCCCAGCTAAAATTAATTACATTTTAACGCCGGCTGAAATCAGAAAATCACGACTTAAACACCTGCTCTCGTCTCCCACTCAATGACAGGACAGCAGCGCCCCTCTTAATTCTCCCGGTACCAGAAAGCGAATCGATTTTATTCGTAATCGCATTGCACCGACCGATTCCCCCCGATCGATCGATTCCCCTTCCGATATACGACCCGCAAAAGCCGAGTAAAAAAACTTCCGAGTTGAATCTAGCAACCGACCGGCGGATCACCCGAATTAACCGGGCGTGGAATCGTTCGGCGCGAAGCGATTCGAGCTCGCGACTGATTCGATTCGGTTAATCGATCAGTCGATTAATCGATCGATCGATCAGTCAATTAATCGATCGTGAATCGATCAGTCAATTAATCGATCGTGAATCGATCAGTCGATTAATCGTCGATTAATCGATCGTTGATCGATCCGTCGATTAATCGATAATCTCTGACACTTAGAGGCGCTAATTTGTGATTTAACCAAGAGTTTTGGCTTTCTGAAGGTCCACGCAAAAAACTGTTGGCGATGGCGATGGCGATGGCGATGGCGATGGTCGTGGCTTCGCAGCTACGGCGATGGCGATGGCGATGGCGATGGCGGCCAGTGCTGAGGATGGCGACGGCGATGGCGATGGCGATGAAGGGGAGAAGCCGCGGCCATGACCCGGACGAACCTGCACTGGCTATGCATACCCTCGCAAGGTGAGCTTCCTTCCTGAACCATGGTAAACCCTAATCTCCGCTCCCTCGACGCCTCCATCTCAGAACTCCTCGGCCATGGCCACTCCAAGCACGCTTTGCTGCTCTACCGTCGCATGCCGCAGGAGGACCTCCCCCTCCTCCTGCTGCATCATCTCGATCCGCGCACGCTCATAGCCTTGCTCAAGGCTTGCGGGAGATGCCGAGATCTCGGAACGGGCCTCAGGATGCACGCGCATGTGGCCGCAACCGGCTTGCTGGAGACGAACCCGTTCCTTGCCGGCGCAGTCGTGGATATGTATGCGAAATGTGGCGTGGCGGCGAGGGCGGAGCAGGTGTTTGCGAAGCTCCGCCGCCGAGATGTGGTCTCCTGGACGTCCCTCATGGCCGGCTTCTGCAACAGCGGCGATGGTGGGAGAGCGTTGGAATGCCTGGAAGCGATGGTGGAGAAAGATCGGATCTTGCCGAACCACGTCACTCTCGTGTGCGCCGTGCAGGCTGCGTCCTGCGCAGGTGCAAGAGGCAAAGGCCGGGACCTGCACGAGGAGATCGAACGCAGCGGATTGCTCCACAGGAACATGTTTCTTGCAAGCGCCTTGGTGGACATGTATGCCAGATTCGGATGCATCGCCAAAGCCGAAGAGGTCTTCCACAGGAATCCGATCCTGCGAAGCGAAGCTGCATGGAATGCCATCATCTCCGCATACACAGCTCACGGCTATGGCGGAAAAGCTCTAGGATGCTGTGCACGGATGCTGAACGAGGGCATCGCCCCGACCAGCATCACGTTCGCAGGCAGCTTGAAAGCTTGTGCAAGCCTCCGATCCGCGGAGAAAGGCAAGGCGATTCACGCCCTCCTCGAAGCGCAAGGCATGTCGAGAGGAGAAGATGCGGTTATCGGTAGCAGCTTGGTGGACATGTATGCGAAATGTGGTCATCTCCGTCGCGCACACCGCGTCTTCGACGAGGCGCCTCTCCGAAACACCGTCGTGTGGACCGCGCTCGTCGCCGGATATGTCGAAGACGAACAGTTTGCCGAAGCTCTCGATCTCTTCGATCACATGCAACACGAAGGCGTGAGTGCGAATTCGATCACGTGCCTCTGCATCTTGAAAGCGTGCGGCAATCTGCGAGCCGCGCAGCAAGGTCGGCGGGTCCACGAGGATTTAGAGAGCCGGGGTTTCCTTCGCAACGACATCGCCGTTGGCAATGCCGTTGTCGGCATGTATGCCAAGTGCGGATTGCTGGATGTCGCCAAAGCGGTGCTCAATCAGCTTCCGATCCGGGATGTGGTCTCGTGGACCTCGCTCATGGCCGGGTGCAATGATCATGGATATGCTGAAGACGCATTGCGGTCCTTTGAGGAGATGCAGCTTCAAGGCATACGGCCGAACCTCGTCACTTTCGTTTGCGCACTGGATGCATGCGGAAACATGAGCGCGTTCGATGAAGGGATCGGCATACATGCAGAGATCGAAAGACGAGGCTTGAGGGAGAGAGACGATAGCAGCATCGGGAACGCATTGGTGGACATGTACGCGAAATGTGGCGTGCTTTCCATAGGGCGGGAGGTCTTCGGCAGGCTTCGGAGCCGAAGCTTAGTCTCGTGGACGGCGCTCATCGCAGGATACGCAAAGAATGGTCGAGGAGATGAAGCTCTCCGTTGCTTCGACGACATGCGATCTCGTGCTGTCCCTCCCGACGCCATCACATACTTCTGGTGCCTCAAGGCTTGCAGCCTGACCGGTGCCTTGAGCAAGGGTGTGGAGATGCATCTCGATGTCGAAAGGCAGGCACTACTGGAAAACGATGTTATCCTCGGCAATGCGCTCGTCGAAATGTACACGAAATGCGGCGCTCTCGGCCGAGCGAAGCAGGCGTTCGACAAGATCCGAACCCCGGACATGCTGTCTTGGACCATATTGATCGGAGGTTACATCCACCGTGGGCATGGGGAGGAAGCGATGAAGTGTTTCGAGCAGCTCCGATGCAAGGGTATAGCGCCAAGCCCCGTTTTGCTCGCATACGGCATCAAGGCTTGTGGCATGATAGGTGCGTCGGGGAGAGCCGAGGAGATCCATGGGGAGATCCGGAGCCGAGGGTTGCTGAAGAAGGACCTGGTCATCGGGAACACGTTGCTGGACACGTATGCGAGATGCGGGGCTCTCGAAAGAGCGAAAGAGGTGTTCTCGGAGCTTCCGGTTCGGGATGTGGTGGCATGGACCTCGCTGATGGCAGGCTATACGCAAATCGGCGAAACCGACAATGCCTTCCTCTTGTTTGAGAAGATGCTAGGAGAGGGCATATCGCCCGACACAGTCTCGTTTCTTGTGATTCTCGCTGCCTGTGCCCGGAAGCGCTTGCTCGACAAGAGCTGGACTTACTTCGAGGCGATGAGCCGATGCTATGGTATCACCCCTGGTCCTCACCACCATGCATGTGTGCTGGATGCGATCGGCCGATGCGGCCATTTAGACCAGGCCCTAGAGATGATTAAAGGGTCGAGACTGCGCTCGGATGTCGTCCTATGGCGTGGCATCTTGGGTTCTTGTAGGCATTGGGGGAACGTGAATTTGGGACTGGAAGCATTCGAGCATGCAAAACAATTCAAGTAGCCAATCCCAATCCATCACTGTTCAGCTACGGGCTGTGAGAGCAGTATTAAATCGAGGCAAACTCTGAATACTCGATGTGACCCCGAAATAGGGGAAAAGGGTCAACTAGTGAGACTGGTGGAGCAGCCCAGATACCAGCGAAGGCCCCTAAATGCGGCTCAGTGGTAAAGGAGGTGAGTGCAGAGACTTGCTGATGAGGGAACAGCATTTGAATGTCCTGCTAACGGATATGTAGATCATATACCAGCCATGCCATGAAAGCAAGAGTTTGGGCTTTTGATCAAGTGTTTGAACCTGGAAGGCTTTTGGCCTGGAAGAGCATTTGAACCTGCTGGTCGGATTCGAATTCTCCACCAACCCGTACCTCTTCTGGCCTGGGGTAACTTTCAATTGTGTCATGATCTATGTCTGTAGCTAAAACAAGGCTGGTTGTTGAAAGACAAACGTTTGAGCTTGTCAACGGATTCAGAGAAGTTCATTAAACTACAGCTTCTGGCTTGGACAGGTTATTGGGCAACGCATACTTTAAAGTGCTGATACTGAATGCAATGTTTCGGATTAGAACTTGGAAGAGCGCAAGGGCCAGACCCATGCAACAAAGCGCTGATTCATTCAGATCAACAAACACACTCATAGCTTGGACAGCTTAGTTAAGGGCATTGAACATACTTTCAGCTTATACAGCAGACGCATTGTTCAGATCGCAAAGCTTTTGATAGTGTGACCACATTGCCTGCAAACTTAATTCAACTTTCAAAAACCTTGAAAGTAAGAGATGTGATTTGCATGGAGTTTCTCGAAGTGAATGCACCTTTCTGCTTCGACAGGGCTAATCAGGCATGTAAATGAAATCTGCGCAAATGTAGTTGGAACAGAGGAGGCTTTAGACAGCTCATGTGGGAGAATTATTTTGATGAAATCACTCTCCATTCCGCAATTACAATATGCAAGATAATCAAGTCATTTCGGCTTTCTTGGTCGGAATCTGACATGGATTTTCACAGCTAACATAGGAACAGATGATCCACCCCATTGGACCTCCAGAAGATTCTGCCTCTACTTCTCAGTAAAGAATGTCAGCCAGCAAGGCAATCAAGGTTTCAAACATCAGAATTTCAGCACATATTGCCTCGGACAGTTTTGCATGTGGACGAAGAACAGTTCTGACGCATTCTTTTCATGAATTCACTCTCCATTCCGCCATTACAACATGCGAGATGATCAAGTCACTTCAGCTTGCTTAGATGGGAATCTGACATGGATTTTCACAGCTCATGGGAACAGATGATCCATCCCCTTCTGTTCGAAGATCAGAGTTTCAATAATTGGAATTTCAGAAGATTCTGCCTCTCATTATCAGTAAAGAAGGCCCGCCAGCAAGGCAATCAAGGTTTCAAATATCAGAATTTCAGCAGATATTGCCTCGGCCTAATCATAGAGCAAATTCTATCAGTTCTACCTACCGCTACCTACCAGTTCAGGAGATAGATCAGCAGAGAGGATCTGTCAGGAGTGGGATTTGAACCCACGCTCTCTCACGAGAACCAGAACTTGAGTCTGGCGCCTTAGACCGCTCGGCCATCCTGACTCCCAACAAGTGCTACAATTGAGACCCAAGTCATCGTCGTCGTCAAGCTCTCGCCTAATCGTGAGGAGTCTCTCAGAACCATTTCTGCTTACTCCAGCAGCACTGGAGTGAACCAATCTTCCTTCCTGAAGGTATGGCGAATCAAAGCTTCTTCATACAGAAGAAAGAAGCTTGCAAAAGCCATTTCCTACCACTTCCGGAAGCGGCTGCTCCACCATTTCCGTGAAGCTCAGGGGGCATCAGGTTTAAAAAGCTCGCTGAATTTAACAGTCCGCAGCTCCCATCGGGATCCGATTTGTATCAAATCGGAGCGATGGCGGATAGGCGTTGGATCGTCAGTTGAAATCATCACATGCCCCTTGCTTGCAACCAATGGCAAGATTTTCCGAGCTCGTCGTTACCACTCCTGCAGGCGATTTGAATTCTCGTGCGCAGGAAAAGATCCCGGGTCCGCAAAGAAAGGATGGAGGGGATGATGTTGTGGGGGATCAGGGAATCTCAGAGAATCAGGTTTCCGCATGGCAGACTCAGAAACACGGACCAAGATAGCTAAGATTTTCATCAAATCCCCCCGCACACACACCTCCATCTCCATCCCCACGCACTACTACAACAGTGGAACAACAAAGGCGAAAGAGACGGGGAAGGAAGCAAGAATCAACACACCTCCGACCTCTGCTCAGGCTCACAAGGTCTTTCTTCTCATCGGGAGGGGCACACCAGGATGCCGGAACCCTACGTAGTCTAACATGTAAAAACAGAGAGAAGCATCATGGCAGAGGCAGGAGGGAGGAGGCGTCGCCATAGCTGCTTGCTTAAGCAGGGGAACTCTGCGTGTCTTATAGCAGAGAAAAGGGAGATGAAGAAGAAGAAGAAGAAGAAGAAGAAGAAGGAGAGGCTGAAATTAGGGTTTGGAGGGGAAAGGGGCGGTTTCACACCTGGACAACGTTTTGGGACGGTTTCACACTTGGACGGTTTCACACTTGGACAACATTTGGGACGGTTTCACACGAGAGATACTCAAAGAGAGAGAGAGAGAGAGGGTTAGGGTTTGAGAGTAGGTTATATGGGCCCCGCTTCGGTATGAGTCGAAACTGATCGAAAATCATTGCGGCTTTAAGGGTTTAGAGTTTAGGGTTTAGGGTTTAGGGATTACGGAAACTGCTTCAGCAGCTTGGCGGCTTTGCTTGGCTTGACTCGGGTCAAGTATTGAGATTCACCAAAGCGGTTCTAATCTGCTGGTTTGGTTTTCAGATTACGGAAACTGCCTCAGTTTCGGCTCGACAACCGAAAAAGAAAAAACAAACTCGAACGGTTTGGTTTTAGCTTCGCGTTGGTTTGGGCCACTCTTGAGGTCGGGTCGAGTTCAGTCCGGATTTTTCTCTTTAAAATAAAACAAGCAGGATCCTTCCATTAGTAAAGAAATGATACAAAATAAGATTTGTTAAGCTGATAAGCAGACACATCGTAAGATACCCATGATTACAGAACCGGTTACTTATGAAAGTTATGGTGCAAATAAATTAACTATTAATTTTAATCTTAGTTCTCAACAGCGCTCCAACAATATTGTACCTTGAGACAAAAATGTCATACCCTTAGACCTTCTCCAACCCTCTTCCATTCTTAGGACAAAAACGGCACCTTTAATTCATGGGTGAAGTTGACATCCAACCAGAATTAGCATAATCTCATTTTAAACCATACGGCATCCTTGTATAGAATGGAAAAAGAAACAATAATCAATGGAACCTCTTCCTTTTTTGAGTTGTTTTATCAAATATACCAATTATAACATCTCATTGCGGAACGTGCACTTTTATTACACAAAAACAAGCACTCAATCGATTGAACCGGCTTAGCCAGCTCTAGGCCGGTTAAACCAAGCGTCGAGCCGAGCCGAGCCAAACAAACACCAATTAGTGAATCTCAATACTTGACCCGAGTCAAGCCAAGCAAAGCCGCCAAGCTGCTGAAGCTAGTTAAAGTCAGTTAAACAACTCGGTTTGGGCTCAAGCCAGTGCGTCGCTGATGCATGTTATTGGAGCCAAGCCGCCACGCTATAAAGCTGGTTAAACTCAATTAGATGGCTCGGTTTGGGCTCAAGCCGATTCATTGCCGATACTTGCTTGGAAGCAAAGTCTCGAGACTACTATACTTGGAGATTTGGATGAATGCAACGGAGATCGAGTGATCGGATCCATGGCATCCAACTTGACCGATCCCCGAGGCAAAACTAAGATCGAAAGCGCAATCTGCCATAGCCCTAAAAAGAACCCTAAAACCGAGGATTTAGGCACCAGTTTTGCATTCTGCCTCCCCCATTTCCAGAGCAAAGACGATGAACCAAACCAAACGACGTGGATATATGTTCATACATGCGACATTCGTACGCAATACAAAAAAAAGCTCGGTAGCATCATCACCAGGATCCCCCACAAATTAAGGTCTCATCTCCAGTCGCTTGTACGGTTGAATCGCTCTCAGATGAAGATTGATTTGGGTATATTACCGGCTACGGAGAACTATTTCAAGGAAGAGGAGGGTCTTTCAAGCGATTCGGAGCTTTCGGACACCAGCAACCAAAAACTGCAACCACCATCTCTTTGGGTCACTCTCTCTGCCTTCCGGAATCGCATCTGCGAACGTCGAGATAAGCTCCGCTAAAACCTTCTCTTCGAGCCATTGTTGCATTGCATCGCATTCTTTTCAAACCTTCTTTTCTGACAGCATCTTCGCGATCTTTGCCTTGGCTTCGATTATGTCGGATTCTCCCAGCGTTTGTGTTCCATCGTCGCTCTCTGTGTCTGATGTTTCGGTCATCTTGTCCGTGGATTCATCGTCTTCCTCCTCCTCCTCTTTGGGGTTAATCGATTCTTCTTCTCCTTTCCGTTTCTTCAGCTCCGATGCGTAGATCCACTTCAACCGCTCCGCTTCCGACAGCAAGTCTTCGACATTGCCCACATCTTCCACATCCTTTGCTTGCCTCTCTCTGTCCGCAAGCTCTCTTACCGCCCGAGGCACAAAATCCCATGTCTCTACGATGCTTTCCACACTCTTGCAAAGAGTTCATCAGCAGAACAAAAAAAAAATTGCAAAACAAATCTCAGCTTGTGTTCTCCAAACCATTTTGTCTTCATATCTTCAACACACTTGGATAATGGAAGATTGAAAAAAAAAAACAATACCTGTTTGTTTTTCAGGCATTCTATCGCGTCTTCTAAACACAATTCTATCCCTTGGATGGCAATTGACTTCATTTCCCCTTCTTTAGGCTGCGCATAGATCCATCACACGACAATAATATATGTAAGCCTCGTCAAAATCAGGATGTGGAGTCAGAAATTAGAAAATGGCTACAAAACAAGATTTGACGATGTTTCAGGCAATATTCTTACAGGGCTTTCTTGCTTTTGTAGCCATGCAATGCACGAAGCTACATCCGTATGAACCCATTGCTCGATCTCCGGTAAACTTGCGATAGTCAACCTAGGTTCTTCTGATCTATGGCCGCATTTTGATCTCTTTTGGCCAGACGTACTACCATTGGCATCTTCAAGCATTTTCATCAAGTCAAGTGAAAGTCACACAAAGATGTGAGAGAGAGAGAGAGAGGGAGAATGTCCAACCAGAGCAAGCTAGTGTTCGATATTCACCGTTAAAAACTGATATGCTGACATTTCTCCAAGGCTTTCCGGCATGCATGAGATACCTGTCGATCTCTAGGAGCTCCTTCTGTTTATAACAATCCAGTATCCAAGCCTGAAAGGCTATACAGTGAAAAGGCATCAGAAGGTAAAAGAGGTCGGCATACTAAGAGAAATATCATGAACCCTTATTAATTTGCAAAAGCAATACCTTCGAAACGATCGTTCCATTATCATTCTTCACTTGATTGAACTTGGGAGTGTTTGGAAATGCACAAACCAGAAGTGTGCAATCAGAGGTCCAATCAGGACGATAGTGAGCACCCATTTGAATAGCGATTTCACGAATATTTGCGCGTTCCGGATTGACAAGGCCAGATAGAGCAAAGACAACACCATCCTGCCATCATGCAGATAAAAAGAGAACACAAAAAAAGAAAACAAAAGACCAGCCTCATAATCTTATGAAAAGATTTTGTTTCTTGAAAGGGCAAAAACTTGCTGCTGACCTACTCAGCGTACTTACCAGAAACTTCTCCAACGGTGGTTTCCTCTGGCTGGATGCTGCTGCTGCTACTTCCTCTCCTGTATCATCTTCTAAGTTTTTCCTAGTAGCTTTCAAAGGTGTTTTCCTCTTTGGTTTGTTGCTTGATTCTGCCTTTGAGAACTCTGTCTTGGGGTCGAGCTGTCTACCTTTCGGAGATTGATGCTGATTATGGCTCCCATCCTTACATTGCAATGCTTTGCCAGAGACAGCATTACAAGCACGTTTACCTGACCTCGCATCTCCAGACATCCTTTCAGCTTTAGCAACAGAATCTTCTCCAGTTCCCTTGCTGGCTGAAGAAACACTTCGTATTTCAGAAGCTTCTTCTTTGCTGCTCTCCAGTTCCTTCCTAGCACTAGCTCTCTCTCTATCTTCCCCAGACTCCATTTTATCATCTTCATTGCCAGAGTTTTGTTGGTAGTTGGAAGATTGCCAACTGGGTAGTTTCCGTTTATTTCCACTATTTTCAGACAAACCAGCAACCATTCTCTCCACCTTGGGCAAAGACATAATGTTTAGATGGTTCCATAACGTTTGGAGGACAACATCCTCACCGCATGACACACTCTCTAGAAAACTTTTTGCTCTAAGCTTCTCCTAAGCCCCTTCTCAAAATCTGCAATTTCTAGCACTCAAAACTCATAAGACACTAGATATCTGACCCAGAAAGCCAAAACACGGCTGCATACAAAGACGCCAAAGCATCCTTACTTGGTTTTTTTGGGGGAGGTTTTCGTAATATGCACACCCTGTAAGTATGAGTCAGTGTGTGTGTGTGTATGCACGTGTGTGAGGAAGGGAGAGAGATCATGGCAGATCTTCATCCTCCTTAACCAAGCAAACAGCAGCAATCACTTGATTACAGTTTCTGTTTTATACAATATTCCCTATGCCGGCGATGGGACTTAAGCTAGCTAAGCCAATGGAAGATGAAACCTCAAGAATCTGTGAGATGTTCTTGGGTAGCAAAAGAATTTCCTTACACAATCGATACTCCATAATAGCTCACCTCCTTACGTAATCAATTCTCTTAACTGAAAATAATGTCTTCTCATTCATACAATTGCCTCGCTGACCTCGTGGCAGAAATCTACACAATTCCTTAACCAGTCTCATAACAGAAATTGATCTTTTTTTTTTAACTCGTAAAATTTCCTAAGCAATCTCATAGCTAAAATCGATGTCTTTTTAACTCACACAGTTCCCTAAGCTCACGACAATCTCAATTGTACAAGATTACACGCATTTCCATGTAAAACAACAAAGAAGAGGGGCAAAGAAAAAACTAGCTAAGCCTAATCCCTGATTTCTTTAACCGTACCAGTGCTCTCCTCCGAGTCAAGTAACAATACGCATGAAACCAGACAAGGTAATTTGAGAAACCGATGGAAACAAAACAGAAAACAGAACTAGGAACCTGTGAGCAAGCGACAGCAGGGGATTCGAAACCCTTCTTCTTCTTCTTCTTTGCTCTGAGCTGATGCAAAGCCAAGACCGATCTGGATGCTTGATGGGTTGCAAACCCTTGTGCTTCTTCTGCTTCTTCTTCTTTCTTCAATGCTTGCCAAAATGGGCTCTGGTTTCAAGCCAGCGAGAAACACTCCTACTGTGCTTGATTCATGGCTAGCAGGAGGAGAGAGCAATCGAGAGAGCACGTACTTTGGCCCTGAAGAAGAAGAATTTCCTGTATCAATTCTGCCCTACCATTTCTGCAAATCGCCCACCATTTGTAGAAGCAAAATCGCCCACCATTTCTGCAAAAACCCTTCCTTGTAATTTTCCTTCCAAAATTCACCCTCTATTTACACATACATTTTTCTCTCTAATTTGCCCCTTAATCTTCAAGTCCCCCAAATTGATCAAATTTTAAAACCCTCCGATCGATCGAACAGTTAAACTCTCTGTGATCGATCGAACAGTTAAACTCTTTGTGATCGATCGAACAGTTAAACTCTCTGTGATCGATCGAACAGTTAAACTCTCTGTGATCGATCGAACAGTTAAACTCTCTGCGATCGATCGAATAGTTAAACTTACTGTCTCTCTTTGTGATCGATCGAACAGTTAACCTACTGTCTCCCTTTGTGATCGATCGAATAGTTAACCTACTGTCTCTCTTTGTGATCGATCGAACAATTAACTTCCTGTCTCTCTTTGCGATTGATCGATCGAGTATCGAGAAAGAAAGGCAGGAAGGAAGATATATATTAACGGCTTCTTTAGCGCCAGTATTGGCCCAATGAGAACCAAACGTATGGTAATGTTCTGGGTATCTGCTCATCTACGAAGAGGACGATCAGAATTTGTAGTTACAGCCGTCTGATGTTCGTGCCGTGTAGCGGGAAAATATTGTGGTTGATGATGAGATCGCGATCGTAGTTGAATCTGCTGTTTTCGCATCGAAGCTCGCTCAAAGTGTCCTATCGCTCGACATGCAGTTCGTTGGCAATTACGCTTGGTATAAGATTCGAAGCACAAGTTTAGCGAGCGCTCATCGGATGTGTTCGATTCGATTTTCTGTCGCTTTTGCAGATACGATTGCCCGATATTGGCCTGGTCGACAGGTCCTAGTTCTTCATAAAAAAAAACTTAGTTCTTGCATGAACAAGATTCATCATTAGTAATGTCGAAATTTTGTACAAACTAGTTAGTGCAAGCCAACCAACATACAGCTAACAGAGAAAGACGGAGAGACAGACCTTATCCACATCCCTGAAATCTGCACTCTGTGCGTTGCAGCATTGTTACTTCGATTCGATTAAAAACAAGCTTTCCATCTGCAAGCAGCCCTTATTTATGACTTTGAAACCTTCAGAACCGATCTGCGTATCTCCTCCTGCTGAAGATATGCTTCACTGCTCTTAAATGGGAAACATCGAACCTGAAGGTGAGGAATTCCAGTTAAGGTTCGGGAAGCAGAAGCTTCAAAGGATCTGCAGATTTCTTCTTAGAAACAGAAGGGGGATATGTTATCAAGG